>CANXYI010832393.1:0-11132 GCA_948208565.1 Hura crepitans | reverse complement strand
CACCAGCTTCCTAACGACCCAACGAAATAGAGACTGTTATGCTTTCAATTCTTGAAAATCCAAAAGAGAACTTCAGCTGGGTTGTAGTAAATTACAAGCTTCCTAACGACCCAACAAGATAGAGACTTTCGTGCTTTCAATTAACCACTAGCTTTCTAACGACCCAACGAAATAGAGACTTTCGTGCTGATAACGTGTTGTAATTAAAGTAAAGAAATAAAGAATATTGGAAGTATATGATAGAGACTAACTATTCTCTATATTGATGTGTATTCTGAATGATACAAGAAAGGGTATTTATAGGCAAAAAGAAGCCTATCAGATAGGTTTTGAATAGGATAAGGTTACTAAAGAGATAGAATCTTATCTTCAACAGATAGAGTTTATCTAGATAGTATTTATCTATTCACAACAGATAGAGCCTATCTAGAGTAGTCATCCATTATATCATAACATTGTAAATAATTTTAATCAGCTATTTTTTTTTAATCAACTGTTTTTAAAAGTCATTGTTTTAAAAGTTTTATCTATAGAGTTTTTCTTATTAGCTGATAACTGATTTTTAGAGTTTTTTTTATCCTCTGATAACTTTTTTTTTATTTGGACTATAATACCACTTATTAATTATAATCTTTTTCATTATTTTATATCAATAACTTTTTATTAATAAAAATAAATGTTAAAATATAGACATGACAATGATGATAATATAGTGTTTGAAAACTCATATTTAAAATTTTACCAAACACTAATAATATTTTAGATATTAGCTACTAACTATCGACTATCAACAACAGTTATTCGTTAGATTGATCAGCTAAACCAAACGAGATCTTATTAAAATAAATGATAAATACTAATCAAAATTAAATCCAAGTAATATATAATTAAAAACATTAAAAAATTTATTTATTATATATCATAAAATATTTGCTTTTTTAAAAAAATAAAATACATAGCAAGACATTTTTATTTTTATATATTCGTTAAAAATAATAAAAAATAATGAATAATGATAGCAATGGATTAAAAAATATTGAAAATGATTTGAAGAGAAAAGAAAGAATGGAGGATGAGGATATATTTATCAAGTAAATTTATTTTTCTTACTGTGAAATTTATTTGTGAAGTCCATCTATTTTTAAGAAATTGAGTTTTAGTTATATTTAATCTATGAAATTAAAATATAATTTTCTCATATTTCAAACACAAGAACTTAGATATTTAATTATGATTTTTTAAATAAAAGAGGCCAAACAAACAAAAAAGTCAAAAGAAAGCAAAGTAATAAATAAAAACAAAATGTCAATTAATTCACAAAAAAATGAGCCATTTTGCATAATTACCAAATCAATAGACCTTTCAGTTTCGTATTATATTTTTTCAAGTGGCAATTTTGCGTGTATTTCCCACTCTAAGCTGTCTTTTTCACACACACACACACACACACACACACATATATATATATATATATATATTTCCCTTGCGTTGAAGTGCTGAAACACACTTTCACGAGTCAAACAGCACCATCTATTTTATTTTATTTTACTAACAAAACCTAGTTTTTGATTAAAAAAAACTAGTTTTATTTATTTATTTTATTTCCTCCACCGATGAAGTCAACTCGCGTTTGCCATCTCTTCCAAAAATAGATATCAATGTTATTATTATTATTAAAAAAGATATAAACGTTATTATTGCTAATACTATAATCATAAAGTATTAATTCGAATACTTAATGCATCTGTAGTTTCCTTCGGACTAAATTCAATTGATTTTATACACATATTTATTTATTTTAAAATTTTTCTTTATATTTGTATTTTTTCACATTTTTTTATAAATTTAATTTTTATTTTACTTAATTTTTTATACATGAAACTAATACTTTTAACATCATATTTATAAGAATTACGTGAACACTATTCAAAAAGTTAGTGGGAGAAGTTGAGCTTTGTTCAATAATAATAGTTTTATTATGGCTTGATATACAATTAGTCTTTTTATATATGTCCCTTTTTTCACATTTATTTCTCATTAGTTGCCCATTCTATTTTTTTTTTCTTATCAATTTCTATAAAATCAATTTTACCTTTATTTAGCCATCTATTATTAGGTTTATGCAAATTTAGGTTCAAACTCAAATACCAAACTAAGTACAAATTCAGTTTCATCTATTTGATTTTTTTTTTTTATAAATTTCAATAAAATTAGTTTGGTTTATAAAGTAAAAAAATCGAATTATTGATTTCCAATTTCTTGATCAAGCATCACATATTGAGTTTCAATTTTTTTTTCTTGAAGCCCAAAAATATATCTAAATATTTTTAGATAGCCAAAACAAAGACTGAACTGTGTTCAATTTAATTATTCCATTGATAATTTTTGACTTTTCAATTATAAATCAATTTTTAAGTCAAACCTATTAGTGCATAGGTCTATCTATAACTGACGTAGCTCCGACGCAAGTTGATTAATGCATAGGTCTATCTATAACTGACCTAACTCTACATTTTGATCACTATTTATATTCCACTTCTGTATGAAAAAAAAGATTAAATAACATATAGTTCAGTTTCATAAGAGTTAATAAATATTGAAAATATAAATGATAAATGAAGAAAAAAAATGCAGGATCGCACTAAATAAAAAAAACGTAAACAGATTATTTGTATATTATTTTTGCATAATAATGATGAAAAATGTAAAGAGTTTGATTTGATACGCTAAATAATATAATATTTATTATTATTTTTATATTCTTTTAAATTTATTTATTAATTATTAATAATTAAATTTTGAAATATATAAATTTAATAATAAACGTATCAAATAAATTCAAAACAAAACAATTTTTTAATATTTAAATATAAAATTCTGACTTAAAATTTTCAGTAAGGAAAAAACAATCTTAATAATTGGAGTATTACTTATCGTGGGATTAAATCAAACGGTCAATGAATCATGTCACTGACAATTCCATTGAAGGGTTTGCAAAGTTTTCGCACAAAGGAAGATGCGTAGTTGACAGAAATGAAATGATGTAACCCACCGCCTAAACCGAAAGCATAACAATCATTTGTTAATTTAATGACAGCAATTGCTTTTCCACCACTATGTATTTATGGCATTCCTGAATTTCTTTAAAAGTTATTCAATTTTAACCAATGATTCACTTTATGATAAAAATATTATGCTATTGACATTAATTTATTCTTTTTTTTAAAAAAATAAAGTTATTGAGATTTGAATTCGTAATTAGATGCTTTTGGGAAACAACTTTATCAGCACTATGATTTCCATATCTCTACTTTATTCAAGTTTTCGATGCCCTTGCTTTCTTGCACTATAAGTTTAGTATTGATAGAACTTCATATTTTTTGGAATAGTTGATGCCTCGTGGCTATGCCCATTGGAGTTTGACCAGTAGCTCAAATTATTCTACTAAACAATTATTTGACTTCTTTTAAAAGCAATGCTTATCAGTTGGATTAGATTCAATTAAATTTATTTTACTTTTTTTAAAAATTTAATTATTTATAAAATATTTAAAATATAGTATAAATAACACTACATAAAATATAAAATTATATTAAGAAAACATATTTATTATCAAATTTGCGATATGCTTCGGAGAGTTTGGTATCAAGTAAACCATTTGATCCAAAGTTAGCAACTTCACATCAACATTTAATTTATTTTTATTTTTTTATTAAATTAGATTAAATTTATTATTGACACGCAGTTAAATAATTTAAACAATTAATTCGTTTCCGTTTTTGAAAAGATTAGATACTTAACATTAAAAATATGTTGAATGAAAACAACAGTATAACATTTTAATGGTTTTTATTAAATTAAATAAAGAAAAGTTGAAAATAGTCATCAACGGTTTAAATTATAAATTTTACTATTGAATATATATATATATATATATATATATATATATATATATGTGTGTGTGTGTGTGTGTTTTGTAAATATTTAATATTTATAATTAAATTTAGTATATATATTTTTTAAAATATGTAATTAAATTTAAATGTGATGTTTTATAATCATATTAACATATTTTTATGTTATCTATAATCAGTTATAAATTTAAAAAATATTAATATCTTTTATTAATATCTCTGTAAATTAACTTGAATATATATATATATATATCGTTTTTGGTGAACACCTTATTCATTTTGTTTGATTCATCATTTGTAACAATTAATTTTATGGTCTCTATTGAAATGTTTTTAGATAGCATGACATATATATAATTATCAATATGAAAAAATATCTGCGACTAAATAGACTCCAACACTTAGTGTTATTTACATTTATATCTTATTTATTCGTTTATATATCTTATTTATTCGTTTATATAAAAAATTATCAATTTAAAATATGAATTTAGCTATCTTTAATCAATTTAATAATATAAATAGTTAAATATATAGAAATTTAAATATTTTATTCAATAGATTTAATAATTTGAATAGATAAATGCTGTTTAGAAAATATCTTACAAAAGATACTATTTAAGATATAAAATGGAGTTTTTTAATATTATTCAAAGTTATCTTATAATTTCTTATTTAGTAAAATATTTAATTTCAAATATATTTTTTAAGGAGAATTACATGTAAGTATAAGAACATTTTTAGTTCAATTTAACTTGCAAATCTGAATCGTGCTTTTTTTTTTTTTTGTTAAAGACTAATGGCTCGTGCTCTATATACCCTTGCTAAATTCTAACTTCGTGGATTTGGCTATGACTTTAATTGAGTTAGCTAGAAAAACTATCCCTAAGTAATTGCTGATTTTCTAATAATGCAAGAAAAGTTTACTGCGTATTTCTAAAAGTACTTTAGTTCAAAAGAGTTCATTTTGTGTCATATTTTATATATAATATATATATAATATAGAAAATAATAAGAAATACCCAAAATTTTCATATTATACAGCTACTCATAATTATGTAAATAATTTCATTTTTAAATAAGAGAAAATATCATATTCCTTGTTAGACTTATATATAATTATATATTTGTTGGATGTGCGAATAAAATCTCACATTAGATAATTAAGAGAAATATAAGCTAAATATAAAGATAGCAAACTCCCTAATTAGTGTGCAGCCTTTTAGAAAAAAAAAACATGGGAATTTATATCCAAAACGGAAAGTATCATACTATGTGAGAACTATTTCTCTAACAAATGATATCAAAGTCAAATTAGGTAATTTACATTAATAATCTCTGAACTTTCTTCGCATATTAAAATAGTCACTGAACTTTAATTTGTATCATAAAAGTCCTTTATCTTTGAAAATTGTATCCGAAAAGTCATTAATACCGGCTACTGTCAATTAAAGTACAAAAATACACACGTGGTCCCTGAACTTTGTCTCAGATATCAATTTAGTCCTTAAACTTTAGATTGACCCAAAATTAGATGAAAGTCATTAAACCTAATCCTCTAAAGGGACAAAAGGCCTTAAAAAATATGGTGATTCTTAAAAAATACCCATAAAAAATGGAAAGACAAGTAAAGAGTTCAAACTCTGATAACCAATTAGGATTATCATTTTTGAAAATTTTAAAAAATGAGATAAATAGGCTCCTTGAGCATTATCATGCCACAGAGGGTGTTTAAAGCACACCATAAGCTATATATGCTTTAGCAAGTAAGGCGAAAAAATTGGTGAATAAAAGACTTGATGCTGTCAAAAGATAGAGTAGGTTGAAAAAACCTAAGGAATTTAGAAGAAAGGATCCAAAAAAAAGGTTGAAAAATTAAGAAAAGAAAAAAAATGGTTCCTTTTATTTAGATCCTGAAAAAAAGCAGCCAATATGGACAATTCTAATTTAGCTTAAGACTTTAGAAAATCTTTAGGTATGGTAGATGAAGCTTCATTGCATATAGATGATAGAAATTTTAATGAGCTTCTAGCTACAAAAAGAGTTTTATACAAACCTAAGTATCCTTATAGGATGAAAAAAGAATTCATACATAGGGATAAACCGTTGAGGCTAGTAATAAGCCCTATAACTTTTCTCAATCTAGATTATGAAAATAAGGCATCTAAGAGAAAAAATGAGTGGGCTACTAAAATTAGGTTTGTAGTAAAGTCATGAAGCTTTACTCTAAAACAAGTCTATGAACTTTGCAAAGCTGTCATGGTAGGAAATGCGCAGAAATATTGGACCATGTTAGCAGAAAACAACAAAATAACAGATGAAGTGGATAAATAATTGCTAATAGATGATGTGATTGCTACAGTAGTAAATACTTTGAAAAGAGAATTTTATGGGTTATCACTATCAATGGAATCCCTAGAGAAAGAGTAATCTCTAGTGGCTTTAATGAAATTGCAAATCTATGACATGTTTATTTTGAGAATTATGCATGTGAATTTCAAAAATATTATTACAATCTTGATTTTGCAACTCAAAATTACATGTCAAAAATATTTTTTGCTAAGCTTCTAGAGCCATAAACTTAAGTGGCCAAAACAACCTATCAACTACTCTTAAATGAAGACAAAGTGGTAGATGATCTAAGATGAAAGATACAGGCAGTAAAATATGCCATGAGAAATACGTGTATGGAGCTCCAAGTAAGGTAATATACGAAATGTCTTCCTTATTTGAATAAGAGCTGTTGTTCCTAAATTGAATATATCCCATAGAGATATGGTTATCCATATGGACATGACAATCAATTTAGAATAGAATATTCTTCTAAGCAAAAATTTAAAAGATACAAAAAAAGAAGAATATCAAGAAGAGGAAGAAATGAGAGGAAGACGTCGGATAAAGCTTATAGGTTTATTAGGAGAAAGACTAACTTTAGGGAAAAAGATAGAATAAAAGCCTTCAAGAGAAAATATGGAAGAGAAGCCAAATGTCCTAAAGGAAAACCTCTGAGCAGCTGTTCATGTTGCTAGATTTATGGCGCAAAGCATTACAAAGCTGATTCTTGTCCTCATAAGTATAAGCAAAAAGAAAACCTTAAAAAAATTTTCTTTGAAAATGAGAATCTAGTGTATAAGCCTATAGATGAGGGAGACCTACCTGATATAGACTCTGAAATAAATCTAATCTATAAAGTAGTGTCTGAACATGAAACTAACATAGATGAGTCTGACTTATGGATAACTCAAATGTTAATGATGAATGAAGCTAAAGCTATCTTGGAAGAAGAGTTAGTCCCTTTGGACAATAGTTTGGTACAAGAAGAATATTTCCAGTACGAAGATCCCTTTAAGAGTTGCCTAGAATAGAAATTGCCTAAGGTAGGTATCAACAATATCTATAACAAATTTAGGTTTAACTTCAAATCAATTTTAGATGTCTCATAGTCCGAGTTAATGGCTCAGGTTTCTATTACAGAACTAGAAACATTGGATGTGTCCTTAATCAATCCGGCAAAAATAAGGGAAATGGCTAGTAAAGCCAAAAATGAGTATAAATACATTCACATAAGGCTTGTATAAGTAGGATTGATCCTTTTATTCAATTTATTAGCAGATAATCTTATGATAGCTGCAGTTTTAGATAAGCAATAGAGAGAGTTTAAAGACTAGTTGATATCAAGTGTGTAGACTAGCTTAGCAAATCGTCCAGTCTAGTTTCAAACCTATCCAAATTATTTGATGCCTTTGAGTGATAGGTGTTTGGGTAATTCATTAATCTTGAGGATCAAGTCATTGAAAATGAATAGAATGAATTTTCAGGCCAAGTATTTGGCGTATCACACTAGAATAGTGTTTAAGCTAATAAACACTACCAATTTGTGAGTGTAAAATGCTTCCAAGATAACAAAATTGTTCTAAGAAATGTCAGATAACTACAAACAGTTCTATAAGAAATAAGTAAACCTTGTAGAACTAAGTTGGCCTAAAAGTTAGGTTCTTATAGAATCAACAGAGCATTCAAGATTAATAGGTTTTTCCTCGATAACCCAAAACAATTAGAAGAGCCAATGAGAAATTTGAGAATTGTAGAACACATGCCTAAAAGATTAGTTTCTAGCAGAGTGAGTGAGGAAATTTCTAAGGTAGAACTAGAATTGTTAAGAACAAGTTCTAAAGGAGAAGAACCAAAACTATTAAGAATAACTTCTAAGAGAGAAGAAGGTCAATCGTTTTTAAGTAATATGAGGATAATAGTCTATAAGGATTTTAGTCCGCCTATTTATGTAGATAATGATGTAAGTTAGGAAAGTGTAAGAGCCATGCGAAAAATTGCATTCATTCCTGAGGTTGTGAAAGAGATTTAAAAAATCTCTAAATAACTTTCTGTCCCTTTCTAGGAAATTTAAAAAATGGTTTCCCCTATTCCTGTAGCATCAAAAAAAGCTTTTAGCCTTGACAAGTCAGGTTTGAGCACATATATTGAGCTTACATTTAAATTTTTTTATTATTATAACTATTCTTTGGATGCACTGATTGATATATGGTATATAGTTAGTAGTGCAAGACCAAATGCATTGCCTAATAAATGGTGGCATCTATTACCCTAATTAGTGATGCTATGAATGGCAGGGGGTGAGGTAAATGTGGTAACACATGAGGTAGAATAAGTACCTGTTATCATAAGAGAAAAAGGTTTATAATTGACAAACTTTTGGCATTCCTAGAACTCAATACCAATATCATTTTGAGAAATGCATTTTTAAAAGGGCAAAGAGAAAATTTTTCTTTGGTGCAAAATTAATTTTATGTATCTCTTACAGGAACACAAGTCGCAATTCTTCCTAACCCCAAATTTAAATTTAAATTTAAAATTTGATTTTATCCTATCAAAATATTTGACTTGTGTGGTTAAATAACATGTGAACCACCTTTCAAAGTATAAGCACAACATGATAAAATATGGGTAGAAAATATTTGTTTGAATTGTAGGAGTCAAATGATACTTGGTATGAAGAATTATATTTTAGAATACAGAGTTTAGTAGAGAGACCAATTGCAAGAAGTATCCAACTAGTAGAAACTAAGTGGGATAAGTTCCTAGTTAAATTAGTTGATAATTTTAGTGATGATCTACTAAAATTATGGGTTTTAAACGATGTAACAACCAAATTAGAATTAACAGGTTAAAGTAAAATCATTAGAGCTAGGAATATAACATACACAGAAGAGATAATTGAGGAATTTGACAAACAAATTCCTAAATTGCTCGAAAAAGGGTTGATTAGAGACAATGTTAGTCCACATTCTAGTCTAGCCTTAATGGTAATTAACCATGTAGAGCAAGTGCTTAGAAAAGTATGAATGATTATGGACTATCGTCAAGTAAATCAGACCACAAAAGATGATAACTATAAGATTCCCACTGTAGGAGATGTAATAGATAAGGTAAGTCTAAAACAACCTCTCTCTTTTTTTCTTCTTCTAAATTTAATGTAAAAACGGTTTATTGGTAGGTAAAATGAATAAAAGTTCAATTCCTTGTCAGCATCAACGCTTATCAAGGAATGTATGAATGGTTGGTAATGTATTTGGATCGAAGAATGCTCCGGGCATATTTCAATGCAAAATGGATAATGTTTTTAAGGTATAAAAAAATTTTGTGTGGTTTATATAAATGATGTGTTAGTCTTCAGTAACAAGGAAGAAGAACATATGAGTCACCTTGAGCAGGTGATTGATATCTTTTGGAAGGAAGGTATGATTTTATTTGAGAAAAACATATAATGGTTCAAAAAAAGAGTAAAATTTTTAGGGATTGAGATTGCTAAAGGAAAAATATGGCTTCAAAGCCATATCTCGAAAAATTTTCTCAATTCCTTGACGAATTGAAAGAAAGAAAGCAAGTACAAAGATTTTATGGACTTGCTAACTATGTTAGACAATTCGTGAATTATCTTATTAAATACTTGGAAGGATTGCAAAGAAAAATTTAATAAAAATCATATTATTGGGATGATGAAGACACTTGAGCTGTAATCCAGGTGAAATAAAAAATGATAAATTTCCCTTGTTTAAATTTGCTTTTTGATACAGATTAATTAGTCTTGGAGACATATGTTTCAGATAGGAGTTGAGGAGCAAAAATAAAATCAACATTTCCTTATACGAGTTCTAAAAACTCTTTCTAAGAAAATTCTACTACCATATACCTTTATAGCCTCTAAAATGGTATGAGAGAAAGAGTGCTATTGTAAGACACGCTAAAGAGTGAGAAAGTGCAGTTATAGCATAAAAAATCCTTTATACCTTTAAGATGTCTTCAGTGACAGGAGTGGAGTAGAGTTGAAGCATTCATGAAAGCTTGGTGGACCTTTTCTTGAGTAAGGTATAGATTTCTATCATAAGTGATGATTATTCACTTAGTACCTTGGCATGAAAATTTAATAAGTAGAAACATTGAAAGTGTTGTGTAAAATTTGTACTTAATAGATTTTACTGATAGGAATGAAGTGTTATATTTTAAAAATGAACTAGTGTCTAATGGTCAAAAAATTGTTGAAATACATGTAATTAATCATAATGAACATTGTGATTATAGGGAGCATAAAAGGACTCTAGCTTTATTTAATATTATTATTTGGATCACTTGTTAATAAAAACTAATATTTAAGATTAAAAAATTGTTAGTTTCCTGATTATCTACATTTAGATCACAGAGTGGATAAGAATCCAATAATAGGATTGTTAAATACTATTATTGATCGTATTATTTCTCTTAACGAGTTTTTTGAAAATTTTTGTAACGCTCGAAAAATCATCATTTGATGAACAGTAACCCTTGAGCCTGACCCAGTGGTGTTCAAGACAATGAAAGAGTAACTTAATGGCATATAGGGATTTTGTTCAACCGAACTTTGACCAACCAAAAAGTGATGAAAAGGATGAATTAAAAAGTTTAGCAGAACCAATAAATCATTTTGGGTTGAGAACTGATGAATAGTGACCTCAGTTAGGTGTCGGGACAGTTCTGGAAAGTACCCGGATGGACTCAAAAATATCATACCCTGAACCTCAAAAATTTCAATGAGTCTGATGGAGAAGGAATTTTAATTTTCTGAGGTTGTTTAATATTTTTTTGAATATTGTAGTCTAATGGGTGAACAGTGTCAAAAAGTGCACGGTTGAATTTTGACTTGAATTTTGATGTGGACCTTAGGGA
>CANXYI010832348.1:0-10408 GCA_948208565.1 Hura crepitans | reverse complement strand
TTCACACCATTTAGTGGTTTTATCCTTCGCACCATTCAACGGCTTTATCATTTGTACCATTCGATGGCTTTAACCTTCGCACAATTTGATGGCTTCATCATTTGCACCATTCAATAGCTTCATCCTTTACACCATTTAGTGGCTTAATCCTTTACACCATTCAGTGACTTGGCATTCTATCACTTACTGCATATATGGTTAATGTGCATGAAAGATGGATGTTCTCATATAGGAAAAAATGTAGGCAATTTAGAATAATGCATGTCTTTTTCATATAAGGGAAAGCACGATGAATGACGCATACTTTTCATGCAAAAAAAATGAAGATAAATAATGTGTGAACAAAGGATGCATGCTTTTCATGCATAAGAAAACATGTGGATAAATAATGCATGAACAAAGGATGTATGCTTTTTAAGCATAAGAAAACATATGGATAAATGATATGTGAATAAAGGATACATGCTTTTCATGCATAGGAAGATATATAGACAAAGGATGCATACTTTTCATGCACAAGAAAATATGAATAAATAATGCATGCTTTTATGCATAGGGGAATATATGGATAAAGGCTAAGTGTTTTTCATGCATAATGGAATAATGCATGCTTTCTTGCACAAGGGAAAATATGTAGACAAAGGATGCATGCTTTTCATGCATAAGAAAATGATGCATGCTTATCATGCATAGGAAAACATAGATAAATAGTGCATGCTTTTCATGCATAAGAAAGTATGTAGATACATGCTTTTCATGCACAAATAGAAGATGAGGTGATTTCTATGAAGGAATAAGTTGATTGGATGTTATGATGTGTATGATAGCTTCTAAACTTTTCTCGATAAAGGAATATGGTGAGGTGTGCATAGTGATGCATGTATTTTTGCTTATTTTCTTGAGGAATTTGAATGAATGGTGAATGCATGTAAGACATGACTATGATTTTTTCTAGGTGATAGAATGAATAAATCATCTTTTATGATGTATGAATGGTGATGGTAGATAAAAGCTGATGTATGTTGAATAAATGATGCATCTTTTGCTATTATGAATGTATGAATGAAGGCAAGCAGAATGGGCAATTTTTCTAATAATGAATGTATGAATAAGTGTAAGTGAGTGTGAGTGAACCTATTATTTATGATGTACATATGGTAATGTTTCTAAATACATGAGTCAGTACATGTTTTATTATTAGGATCATTCTTTTCTTAGACTCATCATAGGAATAGGTTGGGGTAATGAGAGTAAGAAGTCTCTTGAAGAAAAAGTCTAGTTATAGTGATGGATAGGCTAGGGAAGGTAATTTAAGAGGTAGGTTGAGTTAAGGTGAACAATGGTGAGGCCAAGGCTTGGGTGAAATGTCAATTAGGCATGGAGGGCATTAAAGCATTTATGGCTGAAGAGTGACTAATTATGATGAATGGGCATGCAAATGTATGCACAACATGGCACTCTTATTATTAGTTGGTTCGAAGATTTTCCAACTAAATATTTTCCCTCAACCTCTAATTTTTGCCTAGACCGCCTTTTATAGGTTTTTAATCTAGCAAGGTTCTTTTCTTTTTTTCTCTCTTTTTTTATTTTTTATTTGAATTCAGCTTATCCACATTTGGTTAAGGATTGGGATCTGACTGTGTATGTTTGATCAATTGATTATGTGCTTGCTATGTTTTGAAAATTTTGAGATGGCTTGATATGTTTTGAAAATTTTGTCAGTAGAGGTTGATAGAGCTTTTTGCATCAATAAGTGGCTTGCTATGGTTGCCAGCTTTATGCCCCTAGCATCTAAAATTTTTATGATTCGAATGTCATTCTTTTTGACCTTTTCGACTGATGTACTAATGATATCCCTATTATTAGCCAGTTCAAAGATTTTTTAGCTAACTATTTTCTCTTGATTTCCCTAAATTTTGCCTAGACTCATGCTTTTGATTGATCAGCCTAACTAAAATTAGAAAACTCACTTCATTTTAAATGAGGGCAACTATAGTTAAAAAGAGAATGCTCATTAGTTTGAGGCTTGAGGCAAATATGTTTACTATTGTAGGCTATTAGTGTTTAGTACCTTTTAACTTTTGGATTTTTATGTAGGCAAGAACTAAAAAAGGTTTGGTTTTTTAGTGTGATTGCCATAAACTTTTAGGCTTTGAAAATGATGATAAATAATGAATTTGATGCTTTGAGTATTAAACCTTATTGATTTTGGACTTCTTCTAAGATTTGAATAAAAGGCATTCTTTCAAGTTTAGTGGCCCCCAACTTGTTATTTTCTTTCTCTCATCTCACATTTAGGGATATTTCTCATACTTTACAAGGAAAGATCAAGTCTTAAGCTTTAAAATCTTGTGTAGTGATGGTGAGCCATCATATATTATTTGTAACAGATGTGGACTGAGCTAATTATGTTTATTTCTTTTTTTTTCTTTTTCTTTTTTTAATCTCTCAACTCGCTTTCAAAAGTATCATATTATGCATAAAGATGCTCAAAATGATATTTTATTAAACTTTAATTGTTCCAACATAAAAGCAAGAAAACAACTAGAAAAGAAAACAAAGATGATCTTTACATCTTTATTGAATCCTTCCATATCCTTGATAGGTGGGATCTTATAGTTCGTTAAGATTTGGTCTATAAGGTGGTAGACCAAACATTAGAAAGAGGGAATCTCGCTTTTCAAAGATTTAGGAGATATTGTTGAGGTCTGGTAATAGGTGATCTTTAGGATAAGGTATCACACCATGATCTATGAGGTCTTGAATAACTCGATGAAGGGCTTTGCAATTTTCAGTCAAGTGGCTGATCTTTTAATGATAAGCACAGTATAGATCTTGGCGATGGTTAGGTAGAAGTAGTGAAGAATTGTTTTCGGATATTAAAGGTTAAAGGAGGTTTTCTTCTTCTAATTTCATAAGCATCATGGATAAAGGCTTATTCAGATGGGGAAGTCAATGGGAAATCTTCCTTGTTTTAGTTCTTTGGTCATTGTCTGCCCTCATAGTTGAATTCATGCCCGTTAGGTTCTTTAAAGCACCTTGTTATTAGACTTCAAATTTCTCTTACATCTTTTCTTTTATGAGTGCTATCATTCTTTGTTTTAATGATGTCATTGCTTTGTTAAAAATTCCTCTAGTCACAAATTGACTTTCGCCTTCGATTTTAGGTTTAATGGCCATTTTTGTGGTGAAGAGTGTTAAAAGAAATAGAGGGGTTAAGTCTTTTCCCTTGAAGAGCCTAAGTGAAAGACGATCCTCTTAGTTAGCATGATATATTTGTTAACATGATATAATGTGTGCTTTAAGCATTAATAATGCTATGCTATGCTATGTTTAAATTTCATGAATGACTATAAGATTAAAGGTTAGCAATGAACATGATATGCCTAGACATAATGTGACTATAGATGCATGCGGATATTAGATGATCCAAACGCATGTGATATGACATGCTTAGTCATAATATGGATATGTGATGAATGCATGTTATACTTATATTAGGTAAGATGGTACAAGGTGAATAAAGTCTATTTGATAGATGACATGTATTTATGTATGGTATGTGAATGAATGGATGTGAACGTATAAATGTGTGAAGGATGGTTAATGCATGTATGGATGAATAATACATGACTAGTATATATACATGATGCATGTGTATGTATGATGTGACTTTTATGTTGTCAATGTATGATTTTTAGTGATGCATGATTCCTAGTTATGCTTATTAGTCATTAATCCATCTTTTAGGAGTGAGCTTTGAACATGGACATGATTTAGGCTTTTCCCCTTTCTTGCTTAAAGTCAAAATATATTTATGACTGAAAATAAATTCATTCTTCTATTTTATTGAATGAAAAGTAATTGAAAAGATTACAAAAGCTCACTACTAAACTAAAAATAAAAAAGAGAAGGGGTGCTTCTAAGCTTCTAGATTAGGAATCTACTTGGCATTAATAAGATTTTGGATGGCATGATAAAGTTTCTTGCACTCATCTATTAGATGCGCTATCTTCTGTTGATAGGCATAATACAAATCATTCCTATGCTTAGGTGAGAGAGGCCCTATTAGAGGTTGGTATGGTAAGGGTTAAAGCTTCCTTTCTTTTATGAGCTTGTTCAAGCACCAAGACATAGGTTTACCCAATTTGGAGAAGCATCAATTATTAACTATGTTGACATTTGTATCTTTATTGGAACCATTATTGCTATCATTCCTGAATCTTTTATTCTAAGAGGCTGCTTCCATATCAATGGCTATGTCATTGAGCCACTCTTATGCGGTAATGCCTTTAGCAAAAAGCCCCACTTTCATATAATTATTGGTATTCCTAATAAACATTTTGATATGGTCAATGTCATTAGGCTTGTTTCTCATTTTGAGCGTCTTGTCCCTTCATCATTCCAAATATTTTGAAAAGGATTCACTAGGTTTTTAGTGCACTAATTCTAAGTCCTTGAGGGTTAGCTTGATGGTAGCACTATTTTAGTATTGTTTATTGAATGCACAGGCCAACTTTTCCTAGCTTACTTTAATCTTCCTTTCAAAGCTATGGTACTAGTCTAGGGTTTGCCCAGTTAGAGACATACTAAATAAGCTCACCATTTGTGCTTTTGATAGGTTGGTCGACCTTATGGCTACTGCATACTGCTTTAAGTGAGTCCTCGGGTCAAAAGTGCCATTAAACTTACTCTAATTTGGCATCTTGAATTTGTAGGGCATGGCATGATCCAGCTTCAAATTAAATTCTTCTAGGTTGATGTCTTTGCCCCGATTACTAGGTGTCTCATGGCCTCTAGCTTTTCATTTAATTCTTTGATCGGATCCTCCTTATCATATTTGGGTGGTGGAACTTTATTATAGCTAGGCTTAATAAGGGGTATTTCTTTAACAAATAGTTAGTCATCAGCCATCTCTTTCTTACTATTGTTAGTAGTAGAAGTTTAATCTTTATTTTGTTGGGCATTCATGCTTAATAGAGCATTGGTTATGGTAGCCATTATCATTTTCTCTATATCATGAAAGACCTCATTTAGCATGGTTTTCATCACTAGTTCATCTCCAGGCATGATCTCTCCTTTTAGTGGATTATAGATAGATCAATTATGGCTATAAAATAGAGGGTTAGTGATGATGCATGAATTATCTAAGATAATGCATGATTTGTAATATGTGCATGAATGATATAAATGTGGGGATACATAGTATAAGGTTACATGATGTATGAGTAAGAAGTTAGTGGACCTTTACAAGATGAAAGTCTTTTATTTATGGTTAGCATGTCGTATGCTAGTGTGAAGTGTACTTAAATTTGTATTTACAATGCATGAGTATTAAGATGCAAAGTTTATGAAATCGGTATAATGTTATGTATATGTATTAAGATGAAGCATAATATATATATATGGTATGTAGAAATAGGAAAGGTATAAAATATGTAGCATGTGTATACAAAAAGGATATATGTTAGATGTATAAGGATAAACACAAGCAATAAGCCTTCTAACCTTATTACTCCTACACACGTAGTCTTAGTCATTCTTCCTAGATGGGATCACCTAAGCATCATTAGAGGATGCATAAGTTAGAATATGGGCTTAGTTAAGCCTAATGGCCTCTCATATTTAAGGTGCATGCAAGGATAATGGCCTATGACATTTAAGTCTTATTTAAAGTGAATTTAGGTTGGGCTCATTCTAGATAAAAGGCACAATGGGCTTGCCCCCACTTTAAATAAGGTTAAACATAATAGGCCCACAAGTGGAGGTCCCTCCTAACGGGTCTTTCCAATCAAGGATAATAGCAACCGATTAGTTCACCTTTTCCTATACCCAAAGGCACGAGGCTTATAAGTGATGGATATGCTAGCGCTTCTCCATTCTTGAATGAAAAATGGAGTCATGGTTCACAACACCATCTAGGGTAAAAGGGACACAGTTTATATAGAATGCAATGGATGGAATTGATAAAAATTAGAATATTAGATGGCATATTATTTAGGCACTTTTAGATTGAGATTCTCAATCCCCAGCGAAGTCCCCACTATAGAGATTATGTATTTTTACCAGGGACGAGAGTGGTTAGTGGAGTCACCACTTAGCCTCTACATTAAGACCTTTGATCTTTTATACTAGAAAGGTTTGAAATTTAGATCTTATTTATACCCTAATAATATGCCTTTTTTGTATATTGTAATTTTTATTAATCCTGTATCAAGCATGTATTATATTTAAAGCAGCTATGTCACCTTTTCATGTATAAAAAAGTAAACTGCAATATTTAAAGGAAATATGACAAGTATGTTGTACATCTAAAAAGTGGTTATTGATTAGATACTATTTGACCTGATAATTACCAGTAATTCTATAGGAATTGATAGTAATTGCATAACTCCCATCTCTAAGAGATTGGCCTTTATTAAAATACATTTGTTATTATGACTTTGGATTAAGGAAAACTCAAAACCATTTTGTTAGGGAAAATACCAATTAATTATGTAGAAAACCATTTGTTGTGAGATTAGGTTTTAATGTGTAAAATAAATTATTAACTAGCTATTACAACCCAAAGAAAGCAATGAAAATAGAAATATTACAAAAGCAAAAGAATAGTCCAAAGTACTAAATTGGTCTCACCAGTACGATGTTAAGCCCGTGCATACTCAGTATAGCTCAAGCATATGTCTATGTGGACTATGGCTTATAAGGTTTATTATGTCCGTCCGGACCTCCATTCCAATGAGAAGGGTCACTTGCTTACAACCTGAAGGAAAAGGTTAATGATAATAAATAAAGGATTTCATAAAGACACATAAAGAGGACAAGTAAAACAAATACATGCGAAGACTAGAAATCAAAGTCAATGTCTAAGTGGACTATGTTCCTCATGAGAAAGAGTTCGTATAGACTCAAAAAATAGAATACACAAGGATGAGACAAGATTAACTATGCAGACTACATTCCTCATGAGAGGAAGTCCATGTAGACTGAACAATAATTTCAGTATGTCAACAATATGCATATTATAAGATGGAATATTTACACAACATGATAACATTAGAGGATTATATCAATATAGTAAACATAATACATTAGAGCATGATACATAAGATAGATAAGACACTATTATCAATCCTAAGTCTATACAGATGGTAAATCATGTATATGCCAATGACATAAGTCTGTGCAAACTTTATTATACTCATATATAGGTTCGTGCGATTAAGATGAAAATAACATAATGTTTATAACATGAAAACAATCTATTATACAACATGGAATAACTTAAAATGATGGCCTACTCCTATGATCAAAGTGGGGATTACATAAAATCACCTCATTTGAGATCAATCCTTAAAGATTATAGGTCTATGAAAATAGTAAGAATATATACAATAAGGGGCCTCAGATCTTACCCTTGTAAGTGGACTTCAAGTAATAATGCAAACGACAGTGGTTTAGAAGAGATTGTAATTTAAGTGTGGGCTATTAGGACTAGTAGAGTGATTCCTTTTTGGAGTTCTCACCTAAATTCACAGACAAGGGTTTTTTAGCTATTGTGAATTTGCTTCTCAGCCTCATTTCTTCCTCCCCCTAATTCATACCCTGAATAGGGTATTTATAGGCTTAAGGTTAAGATATCTTATCCAGAAGTGATAGAATACCTCTAAGACTAAGATTCAGCACCTGGATAGGAATCTCATGCTTTTGGAAGTTTTATGTCGATTAATTTGTGAGGACTTGTTCAACTAAGTCCGTGCAAACTTAGCCATCAATTTTCCCACTAGTCTATAGGCTTTGGTCTAAGTCTTGGGCTAGATTAGATTTAGTCCATACAGATATAAGCTTTGGCTTATCCATGCAAACCTTGGGCTTTAGGCTTAACTAGTCAAGGCGTGGGTTTGTTATAAATTGGCACACTTAGAGCATAACCCACCATAAGTCATACGTATCACTGTTTGTATGGATAAGCCTAACCACCATGAGTCATGCTCTAAGTATGCCAATTTATGATAAACACATAAGCTTTGGCTTGTCCATTCTTAAAGCATGACCCACCATGAGTCATGTATATCGTACTTTAGCTTAACCAAAATTGATATCATATAATATAATTCTCATACCTTATCATAGCATCCATGTTTAACCTAGGTTCACAATAACAATACATGTATGATATAAATAAATTTAAAATTCAATCAAATATTTAAATTGTCACAACCTAAATTTTGGTCCAATTTTTCATAAGGATAGAATTTTAATTAGAAAAAAAATAGGAATGAAATGGATGTATGGATCATGTAAAGTCAATTGGTATGAACAACAAAGCCAAAAACTACTAAAAGGCAAAATGGTAAATATGTAAAATGACTAAGGGCAAAATTAAAAGTGTTCATTTAGTGATTCCAATGTGAGTGGAACTATGTAAAAGTTTGATAAATGAGAATATGACACATGAGGAACATAAAAAGGTAAAAAGAAAGAGGTTCGGGAGATGATCCTAATGAAGAGTGATATTAGGCCATAAATAGTACATCCTGGGCCCAATTTGAGTTCACCATTATGGTGTAATTTGAGTAGCATTTGAAGTCATATAGAGAAAATAAGACCTAAATTACAGTCAGCGATGAATAGCAAATTATTCAGGTCTAAAATAAAAATTTAGAAAATGTGTTAAAAAATATTTAAAACTAGCACATCTTAATACTAAAATAATTTGAGGAATGTGAAAATCACATGTCTTGAATTATTACAACATGGGAACTATTTGAAAAAAAATTGGAGAAATAAATTTAAGAAAATGAATATTTATGAAATAAGATGGTGGAATTTTGGTGTAAGGAGCAAATATGGCTTTTAGATTAAATAGTACCATAGAAGATCTTGGTCATTTAGGTGTAATATGAATTAATTCAGGTGGAAAATGATTAAAAGATATTTCAAAGGTAATTACACATGGAATTAATCTCACTATTTATCTGTAATGCCTTCTTTTTAATTATAGCCATTGATCCACCTTATAAAAATGTGAATAATAGTAAAAATATTCATTTGTTTCAGCTAACTCTCCTCCATTTTCCTCGCCATAATGGCTGAATTATACCCTTCACTTTACCACTCAAAATTATTTAATTAATCTAACATTTTATCCTAACATAATATACTTAAATGGAAACTTGCTTCAACCACTCTATTAGCCCTTTAAAAGATACAAGGTGGATGGTGATTTAGATGAAGAAAGGAAGAAGATTACAAGTGCTTGAGGTCATTCATAAGTTGTTAAGTGAATCTAAAACTAATAATTTATATAGGTTATTTAAAATTATTAGGTAAATATTCATGAATTCAAGTTAAGAATTTGTGATTAATGGAATTTTAATAAATTTTTGCATGAGGAAATTGAATAAAAAAGCAGAGGAGTTTGAAGATTGGATGCTGAATTAATGGAATTATATGAATATTGAAGGTGATTAGAAGAATATGAAGTAGATTAAAGCTTAGAGAGGTAAGTGTATTATATTTCTATGGATTGATCTTATTTAAGCATTATGTGAAGTTATGATATTTACAAGGAGGATGGTGATTTAGAGGAAGAAAGGAAGAAGATTACAAGTGTTTGAGGTTAATAAGTTGTTAAGTGAATCTCAAACCAATAATTTATATAGGTTATTTAAGATTATTAGGTAAATGTTCATGAATTCAAGTTAAGAATTTGTGAAGTTATGATATTTACATATGTTAGTTGAATGAATTAAAAGGATGGATTAGAAGTCTACTTAGGCAAAAATTAGAGGATTATAGATTTTAAATATATTAAAGGAAGAAGACTACCTCAATGCATAATTTGGGCTAAAATATGTAGATTGTTAAAGAGAAGAAGAAATCATAATACTTAAATAAAATTCGATGTTAATTGTTATAAAAGTCTAGTAGTAAAATGGTAGATTGGCTTAGAAGTAAAAACATGACATTTGTGTATGTGTTTACCATGAAATCCATATTTTACATATTGGCTACATTAATAGATATAATATAGAATAATAGAAGTATGGCAAATAAGATGTTAATATGTTAGAAAGTAATGTGAAAGTAGAATGAAAGGGTATAGAGTTCATGTAAACTCCTTATAATTACCAAAATAATTTAAGGATTATTTTACTTTGATTATGTTAGGATATAAGTAAGAAGTTAGTGCATTCAAAATTTATACAATGTAAAAATAATACTAGAGGCCATATAGACATGTGAAAATAAGTAGTGGACCAAATGAAAATGATATATGTGAAATAAAAGAAATGTGTATTATTTGAAATTAAAGTATAATTACATGAAAACAAAGATATATAAATGTATGTTTGAGATTAAGACATTTTGATTTAAAAGGAGAATTAAAGAGAATAAGTAAGTT
>CANXYI010832332.1:0-12452 GCA_948208565.1 Hura crepitans | reverse complement strand
TTTGCTATTGATATATATTTAGGCACAACACCTATCTCAATAGCTCTTTACAGAATGGCACCTACAAAGTTGAAAGAATTGAAAGTACGACTGCAGGAACTATTAGACAACGGGTTCATTAGACCTAGTGTCTCAACTTGGGGAGCACCAATGTTGTTTGTCAAAAAGAAAGATAACTCATTATGGTTGTGTATAGATTATAAACAACTTAACAAGATGACTATAAAAAATAAATACCCTTTTCCCAAAATAGACGATATGTTTGACCAGTTGAAAGGATCTAGTGTCTTCTCTAAAATCGACTTGAGATCAGGGCACCATCAACTCATAATAAAAGAATCTGACATCTTGAAAAAAGCTTTTCACACCAAGTATAGACATTATGAATTTCTAGTGATACCATTTGGGCTAACAAATGCTTCTACAATGTTTAGAGACTTAATAAACTGGATATTTTGGCCATACTGAGACCAATTTGTGATGGTATTCATAGATGATATCTTAGTATACTCTAAAACCAGAGAAGAACATGAACAACACCTTAGGTTGGTATTACAGACATTAAAGGAGAAAAATTGCATGCCAAGTTAAGCATGTGTGAGTTTTGGCTAAATGAAGTGGCATTCTTGGGGCACATAGTATCAGTTGAAGGAATCAAGGTGGACCCTAATAAAATTAAAGCTATACTAGAATAGAAACCCTTGAAAAATGTTACAGAGATTATAATCTTCTTGGGATTTGCTGGATATTATAGACGATTTGTCAAAGGGTTTTCCATGATTATAGCACCTATGACATGTTTATTGAGAAAGGATGTGAAATTTGCCTGGGATCAGAAATGCCAAGAGAGCTTTGACAAGTTAAAAGCCATGTTGACAAAAGCTCCAATCCTTACACAGCTAGAACCCGGGAAGGAGTTTGTCATCTAAAGTGATGCTTCACACAATGGACTAAGGTGTGTACTGATGCAGGATAGGAAAGTGATAGCTTATGCATCCAGACAGCTAGAACCTCATAAAAAGAACTATCCTACTTATGATTTGGAATTAGCAGCCATTGTCTTTACTTTAAAAATACAGAGGCATTACTTATATGGTGAAAAGTGCTATGTCTACACTGATCATAAAAGCTTGAAATACTTGCCTACCTAAAAAGAGCTAAACTTAAGGCAATAGAAATGGATAGAGCTAATTAAAGACTATGATTGTTTGATTGATTACTATCCTAGTAAAGTGAATGTAGTAGTAGATGCCCTAAGCAAGAAGCTTCTATGCAACCTAAAGGCGATGAATGCCTAGCTACAATATCGGGGAGATGGTGTAACACCCTCTGCCTATTTCTAAAGGAAACAGGCAAAGAGCACTACTTCCTGTGAGGTCACCCATCCTTGGATTTCCCCTAAGGACCTTTCATTTAACCCTATACAACTTTGACCTAACCTAACCTCTTAGTGTTTCTTCCTAATTAATCTTGCATTATTGCCTATTTTAGACTGTTAAAACACTAGGTTACACCTATTAACCATTCATAGAAAATTAAGCAGCATAACGGCTATCCGGGTGAAAAATCCAAAAAATTTCCTCTAAGAAAAACACTTATAAAACAACTGCCATCCACAACTCTACTGTTGGACCCTTTTAGTCCCCTAAAGCAACAACAGTCCTCACACAATAGTATACAGGGTCTTAGACCCACAGACATAAACATGCATTCTTATATATATCAAAAACTAGGTTATTATAGCCATATAATGTCCCTAACTCAGTTTTGCACTTTACATCCATTACCCATATTACATCTACTATACATGAGTGCTTATTAACATCGAACAAAAGTACCTAAAGGACTCTAAGGTAGCTACACTAGCTCCTACTGAAGCTAATCAACTAGCAAATCTATAGCTTGTGCATTGAAACACTGACACACTAAGTATAAACTCAATAGTGGAATAGATAAAATGAAGTATGTCACATATGCAAGCATACATAGGAATCATGCAACACATCGGCCTAAATGCCAATTACTTTATTCAATTATTTCCAGTTCTTTTATTAAGTTAAAGTCCATATGTTTATAGTCAAGATTAAGTTTAATACATTTTAGGCCTATAACAGACAGACAACACTTTAAGACACCAGATAGCGGGATCTAACCTATGTAATGGCCCATATTTTAGACCTCGATAGCTGTACCTACCTCGCCCGATAGCAGGGATCAGTTAGTAAACCTCCTAATACTGGACTGACAGATAACAAGGATCAATCCGTAGACCTACTAATATCTGTAAATGGAATAGTAGGGATCAACCCCGTGGGACCTCTCAATACCCCGAGTCATATCTCCAAAGCATCATAGGTGGATAGCAGGGATCAGCCCTGTGGGACCTCCTAATATTCACAGACATCAAATAGGTAGTAGGGCTCAACCTAAGTGAACCTCCCAATACCTGAGTGTGCAGGGTTCATCCCAGAACCTCGACGGCTGCTCCTGCCACATCTAACAGACAATAATAGCCCTAGGAGGACCAAACTATCTAGTAGCTGCTAACTCCCTAGTTGACCAGTCAACCCATCCAGTGGGTGTCTAACTGACGAGCCAAATTACTATTCAATACCAAATTAAGACATTTACCCTCTCTTTTACTAGATCTTATGTCTATTATGTCATTAGATTACATTATATGCCACAGTGCACACAAAATGTCATGTTTTACCTATCATCGCAAAAATTACTATTCATTTAGTAAGTTTACGAGCATGTTACTATTCATTTAGTCAATTCTAGCTTTTATGTCTTTCATGGTACCAACCATACCAACTCCAAATTCATTACTTTTCCATTCCTTCCTCTCATATTCTTTCATGAAATATATTTTATACTTAGGCCACCAAATTGCACACATATTCATATCAATTTCTTAGGTATTACTTAGGTACACTTTACATACTCAAATAAGCCATTATTGTGCCAAGATTTCATGCCATACCTCACATACCATTCAGCCATGCTACACACACACACACCTACCTAAATACCTTACCAAGTTATCATACATAACCTATTATTTTGACTTTATTAACATCACTAAATCATCACTTTACCTTAATATTATGCCTAACACCATAAACATACAATTCCATACACCAAACATGCAAATTTTCGTAACAAATCATATGACATACTAAATTTATATCTATTCCACATACCTAGGTTGTGAAAACACCTTTTTCTCCACCACTTGAAGCCTTAAAATCTTGCTCTCCTTCAATGGCTTCTTTGGTACCTAAACATACACATTTCTATCTTAGAAAAATTCTCAAAAATCCTACACAACTCTAAATGGAAATCTAAGACCATGCCTATTCTTAGAATATCCTAACCTACTTAAAACAAAAATAAAAATTAAATTAAAAATACTTACACAAGAATTTGATACTATTCACCAAGGTGTGAATTCTCTCATTTTAGCCTCTATTTTCAATTTATGTCAGAAGATTTAGCTTCTAGAGCTATGGAGATCAAGAATCATATAATTTGTGTGAAATTTGGTAGTGAGAAGAGAGAGAAAATGAAGAAAAAAAATGGAAAGAGAAAGAAAATGGCATCGGGAATTTAGGGCCAAAGAGGTAGAAGATAAAGGTCTCACACATATGAACCTTGCACATATGTGGCCTATTATATAGGGGTAGATGGGTGGCCTCAATCATGACACGTGGCAATCCGACGGCTTGTTTTCTCCTGATACCTTTTTAAAGTTCAGAAATTCACAAAAAATTCTCTGGACCTCTAAAAATACTCATTTTAGTTATAAAAATCCTCAATTAGTGTCACTAAGGCCATAAAATTTCAAGTCAAAATTTCACAGTTGACTTTTTAACACTATTCACCCACTAAAATAAAATATTCAGAAAAAATATCAAACGACCTTAGAAAATTAAAATTCCTTCTCCATCATATTCATTAGAATTTTTTAAGTTCAGGGTGTGATATTTTCAGGTCCGTCTAGGTACATCTTGGAGCTATCCCAGCACAAACTCATTTTAGATGGAGCCCTAATAGCTATCATAGAACTTAGAAATATGGGCATTATAGATGGAGCCCTAATAGCTGAATTGTAGGTGAAGTCCAACTTAATGCAATAAGTAAAATAGGCATAACAAGCTAATGATTAACTACAGCATATAATAAGCCTAATAAAAAAGGGGAAGCCGACTAAGTATAAAATTAAAGCAAATGGTTATTTGTGGTTGTTTGTACTACTATGATAGGTTGTGTGTACCCAATAGAGAGTATATTAAGAAGTAGATATTGTAGGAAGCACATAACGCTCCATATGCCATGCATCTTAGAAGCACAAAGATATATCAAGACCTGAAGTCTTACTACTGGTGGTTGGGAATGAAAAAAGGCATAAATGAATACGTGACTAGATGTCTCACCTGCCAGCAAGTGAAAGCTAAATACCAAGTTCCTTCTAGAGTGCTTCACCCTATAGCAATACTAGAATGGAAATAGGAGCAAGTCACTATAGATTTCATCATAAGGCTACCCATGATAAGGAACAGGTGAGATGTAGTATGGGTGATTGCAAATAGGCTGACGAAGACAACTCATTTTATCCCAGTGAGGATGGATTACTCCTTGGAGAAACTGGTAGAATTGTATATTGATGAAGTCGTTAGGCTACATAGAGTTTTAGCATCCATTATTTTAAATCAAGACCTTAGGTTCACCTCTAGATTTTAGAAGAAGTTACATGAGGCCTTAGGTATTCCACTTACCTTTAGTACGACATTTTACCCACAGACAGATGGTCAATAAGAACAGATGATCCAGTTATTAGAGGACATGTTGAGAAGCTATGCAATTGAATTCAAAGGCAATTGGGATAGATTCTTGTCACTGGTGGAGTTTGCATATAATAACAACCTCCAGGTGAGTTTAGGAATGGCACCTTATGAAGCACTGTATGGGAAAAAATGTAGAACCCTATTATGCGAGACATAATTAGGAGAAACCAAACTAATGGGACTAGACTTGATCAAAGATGCAAAAGAAAAAGTCAAGATCATTAAAGACCAACTAAAAGTAGCAACAAATAAGCAGAAATCTTATGTTGATCTAAAAAGGAAGCCGATTGAGTATGAAGTTAGAGATAAAGTCTTCTTAAAGGTATCACCGTGGAAAAAGATACTCCGATTTTAGAAGAAAGGCAAGTTGCGCCCTAGATTCATTTGTCTTTATGAAGTGATTAAGGAGTTAGACAAGTATCGTACAGATTGGCATTGCCTCTAGAACTACAACAAATTCATGACATGTTCCATGTTTCCATGCTAAGAAAATATAGATAAGACCCTTTACATATCCTTTTAACAGAAGAGATACAAGTGTAGTGAGATACAAGTGTAGTCGATCTATCATATGAAGAAGAACCAATGCAGATTTTGGCCTGATAAGCAAACGGATTGTGCAATAAGACAGTGCCACTAGTGAAAGTATTGTAGAAGCACTACGGGTCACAAGAAGCAACATGGGAAAGTGAACAATATATGAGAGAAGAATATCTACAGCTATTTGAATCAGGTAAATTTTAAGGACGAAATTTCTTAAGAAGGGAAGGATTGTAATGCCTAAGAATCCCAGTTTCATGAATAGTACTTTTTAGGGAATGAATAGTGCTTTCCGAGTGACCAAGTCACAGTAAGGAAGCCAAAGGGGAGTATTAGTCATAAAACTTTAATGAGCAAAATAATAACAAAAATAAAATAATTAGTAGCATAACCAATAAATTATTTTATACTGATATCTAGTGAATAGTGGCCTTAGTTTGCATTGTGTTAAGAATTGCTAGAGATGTGCTTGGACTGACCTGAAAATAACACACCCTAAAGGTCTAAAATTCTAAATAATTTAATGGTGAATAATTTGGAATTTTTTAAGGTCGATTGATATTTAATCAAAATTTTATAATTACGTGAGTGAATAGTTAACCTAGTTCCTTTTGGAATCTGGGCTCGAGATTTTAGGGGTCCTGTAATTGAGTAATTTGTTAATTTTTGGTACTAAAAACATGATTTTTGGAGACTTCTAAGATTTATTTTGCATTTTTGAAGTTTAAACATAAATAGGATTAATTCGAGCCATTCGATTACCAGGTGACGCGATCGGAGCCATCCCTCCTCTTAATATATAAGAGTGCTTATGTGTGGGCATGTGTAGCATAATAAATACACTCTCCTTCCTCCCTAAGACCCCTAGCTGATGCCATTAGAGGGGATTCTCTCTCATCTATTTCTTCTTCAATTCTCCCTCGTTACACCCCGAAATCTTATGAATATTATATTGAAATCGATCTTCTCAATGCCTAGAACCCAATTCTAGCCTCAGTTTCACAAGAAAAGGTGATTTGGAGGTAGAAACGGAGCTTTGACAATTTAGGATTTTGAACCCCTAAACTGAATCAGGGCCCAATATGAAAACCAAGCATTTTTCTAAGTAACTGTAGATGCTCTAGATCACAATTATGCTTTTAGTTTTGAATTTGGATATGCATATCTTTTTTATGAATTTTTCTAATTTCGACATAGAATGGAATTTAGAGAACAAGCAAAAGCAAGAGAATCGAGGCAAGGAAAGGCCATAGAATTGATCTCGGGACGTCGTAAAACACCTCTGTAAGTATATTCGATAAAATATTTGCTTGATTGTGTAAATTGTGAAAATTCCATAATAGGTGCATTTAGGAACTAAAGTAAGGTAGGGTAGTGGCCAAAGGCTACAATCAGAGTGAAAGAATAGATTATTTTGGGATCTTTTCTCCTATTGCTAAACTTGGGACTGTGAGACTTTTCTTGGCTATCACCATTGCAAAAAAATTGGCTAATCCATCAACTTAACATAAATAATGCATTCTTCCATTGAATCTTAAATGAAGAAATTTTACCTTAATCCTCTATAAGGTTACACTAAAGCTGCTCCATGTCACGTTTGCAAATTAAAGAATCTTTATATGGCTTAAAATATGCTTTTAGGCGATGGAATGCAGAACTCGCAAATAAATTTTGTGATTTTGGGTTTGTCCAATCCTTAAATGATCACTGTCTATTCATCAAGCAATTCGGTTCTACTTTTTTTGCCTTACTTGTTTATGTCGATGATGTGTTAGTTGCTGAAAACTTAGAGGAAGATATTGTTGCCACAAAAATGTATTTGCATGATTAGTTTACCACTAAAGATTTAGGTTATGCTAAGTGTTTTTTAGGTCTGGAGATTGCTACATCAGCAAAGGGCACTTATATCACTCAAATAAAATATTCTCTTGATATTCTCATTGATGTTGGCATGTTAGGCCCTAAACTAGCTTCTACACCTGTTCCCAAGAATTTCAAATTTGTTGATGATTCTCCTATTATATCTGATCCACATCAATATCGAAGATTAGTTAAGAGACATAACTAGGCCTGACTTGAGTTACTCTGTTTAACTACTTAGTCAATTTGTCTCTTTACCTTCCCAAACTCATTGGATGTTGCATGCATGTGCTTAAATACTTGAAAGGGACACCATCTAAAGGGTTGTTTTATCTCGTTTCATCTTCACTAAACTTGACTGCTTATTTGGATAGTGATTAGGCAACATGCCCAACCATAAGAAAAAGCTTACTTGGATATTGTGTTCTCTTTAGAGATTCTTTGATCTCATGGAAAACGAAGAAACAAAATATTATTTCTCATTCTTCCCATGAGGCTTAATATTGAACCTTGGCTAATACAGGTTGTGAGCTTCAATGGATATCTTATGTTCTAGCTAATTTCCATATTTCATTAACAAAACCTATCCCCTTATGGTGTGATAACTAGGCTACCCTGCATATTACTTCCAATCCTATCTTTTATGAACGTACAAAGCACTTGGAGATTGATTCTCATATAGTATGCAACAAGTTCAAGAACATTTTTATTTCTCCAAGATATATTTCTTCTAACCTTCAACTTGCTAATATCTTTACAAAATATGTTAGTTGTCCTCAATTCCCAACCATTATTTTCAAGTTGGGTTTGATTGATCTTCATCAAGCTCCAACTTAAAGGGAATGTACAAAGGAGTAATATTGGTTACTTGTAAATATAATTTAGATAAATGACCTGTCATCTTATTGATTGAGTTTATTACTATTGATGGGTATATAACAATCATTTCTGTACTCTAAAAATTCAAGTTTCACATGATAAAGAGTGGGTTTCTCTGTAATGGCAGTTACTTTTCTACCTTTATCTTTCAAGCTCAATCAAATTTAGAGAAAATTATATTAAATACACTAATTTTAACTTTACTTTTTAAAATCTACTTCTAAATTTTTATGTTTCAAAAATATCGTCTTTATATTTTAAGATTTTCAAAAATCTATTTTTTATCCATAATACAGTACGTGTATTTTGTGAATCATAAGCATACTATATCAATTAATTTGATATTTTTTTAAATGAAAATTTAAATAGAAGTAATTTTGGAACTACAGAATTATACTCCTAATTTGGTGTATATGATTATCGAATTTGGGTAAATATTTGTATATGATCTATAGAATGGGCAATCGACACCACATGCATGTAAGGGAATGAGATTGGCGGCTTGGGCATATCAGTCATACGTTGTTTGGATAAGGTTAGTGTCTGCAAGTGTAAATATCATTGGTTCCCACCTCCACCATTCCTTCCCCAAAACAGATCACATATATACGAAAAAACTAAAGCAATGCCCAGATTTTAACTTGTAATAATCTCTTTAAAAATGGCAGCCAATATGGCTTTCTCTTCATCTTTCGCCACAACTCGACTTCCTGTCCTGCCTAATTCATCGCCATTTTCTCCTTTTACTCGTTCTCTTATTTCGCCCAAGGAAAGGCTTCAATTTCATTTCAAAATCCATGCTCTAGGTGGGTAATGAATAACTATGTTTATTCAAAGAATTCTTGTTCACAATTAAACTATGAATATGGTTCAGAAAATTTTAAAAGAATGGTTTTGGTGGTCATAGGTGGAGGAGATGGAGAACTGAAGCCAAAGGGGAAGAAGAAATTTATAACAAGAGAGGAAGAACCAGAACAGTAAGAGTTCAATTTATATATCAAATCATGTATTCAAGAAACAGTAATGGTGATGATATAATTAATGCAGGTATTGGCAAACTGCCGGAGAAAGAGAAGGAGAAAATCCCATGAAGACACCTCTTCCCTATATTATCATATTTGGGATGTCAACTCCATTTGTGATATTAGCCATTGCTTTTGCTAATGGTTGGATTAAGGTACCCGTCCGATGATTTTGTTTAGAGATGCACCTAAAATATGACAATGTTGTAAGTGTTTCTAAGATGACATTCTACATGTACAATGATTATGAATGTTCCTTTTAATGCAAACTTCAATTCCATGACAGTCTAACCAGAGGCTTTTTCTGTAGTATGTAATTAATGCTGTTACAGATTTGAGTAGTTCGCATCTGCTACTTGTTTTTACCTATACTTAAAGTGCTCAATCATATGGGGTTTCTGCATACGTTGCATAAAGAAATGAATGAGACAGTCATCAATCTACTTTGAAATATTTAAGGTGATTCTCAATATTTTCTTTTAGGTATGTGCAAAACAAATAGTGAGATAAACAAGCAGGTTCGCAGCAAATAATCCAACTCTATCCCCTAATGCTAACTCTTTTCATCTTAATTTACAATTTCTATAAAGTTAATTTGGCATTGTCTACTTCTAGGATGTATATAATTTGAAGAACATTGATATTTACTGTTCATCGCCGAGAGGGCTTGTATAGTACAACTGTCACATACTTCCGAAGAAACCGATGGGTGGAGCCAAGTGCAACTGGCTGACCTCGATTGTTTTGAATATAAAGATGGTTCAACGCTGCGAGCCGAGGCTTTGGCAGTGTAATGTGGCTTTCCACAGGCCAAGATCGATCGTTCAGCAATGTTTGTTGAAGTTGAGGAGGTACATCAGGAGGCTGCTTACTGAAATCGGTATCATCTAAGGACACATTATTGTAGCTTGATTCAGGGGATGGCGGAATTTCGAACTCAGAGAGGCTTTCTTCAGCTTCTGCAACATCCTCCTATTTAACAGATTGCAGAAATGAATATAAACTAAATGAGTTCAAAATTATTTGAAGGTCACCAAACGAAAAAAAAAAAAAGAAATGTCGTTTAAATCTGCAATGAAAGGCTATAACTAGAAGGAGAAGCGATCGTTGATACATATGTTCTGTTGCATATTGATTATGCAACAAAGACACACTGAGAAGAATTTCACACCCCATTGAATTAGCATATTAGCTTAAATAGCCACTTCCAATCTCTGTTCCAATTACACAGCAATAGAGCTTCAAAGGGGAGAGAAAATTAAGTTAAAAGATATAAATAGATCCTCATGTACTGTCTAGGCAATATGCTTTTTCCCAGTAATGTTATACCACAAACATAGAGGCCAACACGAAAATCAATCTTCGCGTATAAACAGTTGGAACATAGGACTCTAGTGATGAATGCATTTTCAATCTTCATCTTCCTCAGAACACAAACAAATGTCAGCACCAACTGCATAGCAATTAATTTAGGCATACATATTATACCCGGTATACACCATGTAAAATAGGAGTGAATTATACAAAAGGTAATCAAACTTTCGCATGTATAACTCGGAAGTCACAAAAAAAATTTTAATAACCAAATATAATCAAAATAATGATGATTTATAAATAAAGTGAAAATTACCGGAAAATACAAGTAGACTATCGGTAACTAACACGTGGCATGGCACGAAAAGCAATACGCCGCCCAAGTCAATCAATAAATAATGGACACGTGACATCTACATGTAAGAAATCTACATTTCCCTGTTTTCTTTACTTTTTGTGAAATTTATTTTAATTTCTTTATTTTTTATTACTAAAATTTCTTTATGACCACCGTATTATATATATCAAAATTTGATGACCTTTAGCGTAACTCACTATGTAGAACAGCATATCAATCAAAGACTGTTGAAGATTATTTCACTGATATAAGCTTTTGGCAATCTATAGAGTTCTGATTCAAGATGGAGTTGAAAAAATTTAGAAAAAAAAAAAGAAAAGGACTGCGCACTTTGAAATTCCCTACCATAAACAGCAAACACACAGAGAAAAAGAGGTCCATAGTAAGTGCAAAGTATAAATGCAGAGAGTTAGGTTCTGCATATTACATGTCATTTGCCTCACTACTATGTTAGGTTCAAGTTCATACCAAAACACATTTCCAACCTGCGATGCAGTTACAACAATGAGAAAACATATCAGCTAAGGAACAACCTGCTATTCATACCCTGTCATTTACTAGAAAAATATCAGCTAGAAGATTCAAAATTACCTGCACATCCAAAATATTGTAGGCGATTCCGGAATCATCACATTCCCATGGCAAGTCCGGAGCATACCTCAAATGTTCATCTACAATAAAGCGGTAGTGAAAAACTCCTGATGGGAGCACCTTCAAAATAACAAAATCTTTACCCGTTCCGTGCAAAGGCTCTCTGGAAAAAGAACAGATAATTTTTGGTTTAACAGAGAAGTTTAGACCGAAAATCAGACAAGAATACTATTCACTACCTTGTATCCCAATTGTCCCATGATCCAGTTACAGCTACTTGCTTGCCACCATAACTCCATGTTATCATCACAGGGTTCATTTTCTCACTGAATGCATCCCTGTAATCTTTTCTGTTATGGGCTGATGCATAGTCCCGGGCATGCATTATTTCAGTAGGTCTTGATAAAGGAACCACGGGAATCTGCAGATTGGAAGTTTTTAACAAGTTCAAATCTCAACAAGAAAAAGTATTCTGCTGATTTGTACTTTTTTCTCCTTAGTTCAGGGCCACTTGTAAACAATGCATTCAACTATAATCACACTGCTAAACTCATTTAAGCCCCACTCGCAACTGCGTGAGAATCACATCACAAATTCTTTGACGAAGTTACTAATATGAATTGCTTTCTTCTTTCAGCTTCATTCAGAACTAAACTTTCAATTAGCATGATCATTCAGAAATAGATAATCTCCATTCTTTTTTTCTCAAATTGTCTCTTGGCAACATAAATTCGATATTGTTTATCACTTGAACATAGAGTTGAATTTATGGGTAGATATATCTCTTCAACTTAGATTATATCTCCAAAATACTGTATCTAAAGAAGATAACTGGGACATTTACTTGAACAAAACAATTCAAAATGACTCAAATTCAGCACAAATTTGAAACCAATCTTTGATAACTTATCTATTAACTCTACTTAATAGTGGAAAAGACTTTACATGAACCCGTAAATCTGAGCTTAGAACAAGCTTAGTTTTTCTCTTCATAATCCAATATCTGGGTACATAAACAAATGAATATATAGTATGAAT
>CANXYI010832164.1:0-17998 GCA_948208565.1 Hura crepitans | reverse complement strand
TCATATTCGGCCAAACATAGAACACACATCACATTTATCATATTGTCATAATAACACACTTTAGTTAGCTTCATTTAACATATAATTCATCATAAATCAATAAATATTTGCATTCTTTATTAAATACATTATTTTTTAGATACATCTAACATACATCTAAACTAATTATATAGACACACACATATACACTTTAAAGCACAAAACCATTTGATATATATATCAATGGTGTCCAAAATACCATGCCAAGCTTTAAGAACCCTTCTTTCCCTTTTCCCTTATTTTCTCAGCTTCTCTACAAACATATTACATAGAAAACTATAAAAATCCATATTAAATTCCATATGCCTCTAATATGTAAATCAACCACATATATCTTCAATTAAACCCTTAATACACCCTATAAAAATGTAAGAACTCAAAAATAATATTTTACTCTTAAAAAGATTAGTATCCACTCGAACATTAAAAATTGAAATTCCTTCAAATTACTCCTTAATTACTTCAATTCTTTCCATAATCTTGCTTTAAAATGTATTAGGGGATGATTTAATACATAATTAATGGCTTAAATAAGGCAAAAGGTAGCTTAAGGAATGTAAATAAATGGAGGAAGACAGAAGAAAGGGTGGCGTTGGGTTGAATGAGAGGGGGAAAATGACACTTCCCTTTCCTTTGACCTTCATGTTAACCCCTTTTATAAGCTTGAAAAATAAAGGGCCATGATCCATTCACTTGAAATCTAATGGTCCTAAAATTTCCAATTTTGGCTTTTTCTCTTTTAAAATTATTCCTACATTTTTTAAGCCTTAATTAGCATCTCTTAGTGTTGCAATAAATTGCTTAAAACAATACTGTTAGAACAAACTATACTAAAAAACCTTGCAAAACTAATTTAAATCAACCTTTTAACTTTGGTTGATTTTTTGAAAATATCTCTTGATATTTAAAAATTTTAATTCCAATCCCAATGGACTATTTGAATATTTTAGTATCGTGTTGTGACATTCTCAAGTCAATTTGAGCAAAAACACAATATTTTATGGTTAAGCTCTATGTTACTACTCACAAAACACTATCATAAAAACTTTACTTTAATTTTTAACAATTTTAGTGACATTGTTTTTATTTCAAACTTTGCCTAAAGTTTTGTTATAAATAATACTTTCATCTAGTCATGTTAGTGTAACCTAGATCTTGGAAAACACTATTCACATCCCAAAAAGTACTATTCCTAACCTCGTGTTTTTTAGGTGTTATATTACCACCCTTAAAGAGGGAACCTTTATCTTAATTAGTAATATTACTTCCACTTCATATATTAAAGAGTATGGTGTTGCAACTATTAATGTTTTAGCCATTATTCTATATCCGTAAAGTGCAAAGTGCAGCATCTCTACCCAATCTTTATAGGTGACTACCGTCTTTTGCATTCTTTTCTTAACATTCTTATTAACTTCTTTTACGACTCTATTTGCTTATGACCTATATTAAGAACACTTATGGTGCTCTATTCCATACTTCTTCCTCAACTGCTTAGTTTCTCTATGGAATTGAACTCTATTATCTAAAATAATATGTTGTATCATTTTTCTAAGTACTTCAAAATATTTGAATACTAAAGTAATATGTCTTTAGATTTTACTTGTCTAATAATATCTATATACACTGAGTATCTGACTTAGTGAAATACAATGGTTTAAGGGGCAAGGTCTTTAAGTATTGTATTATAGACATGAGCATAGCTAAAGATTTTGCCACTTCATTTTGTTCTCAAGGAATGTGATGGAATGTGTATCTATCTAGTCCTTCAACTAGATCCACTACTATTCTAATGTATTGTGCTAGCTTCTCATCTTTGACCTCTCAAGCTCTATTTGCTTACTAAATAACCAACATGGAATCTTTATAAATATCTACTATCTTTGCCTCAGTAAGTATAAAGATTCCAAACCATAAATACAAGCTTCATACTTTGCTATGTTGTTGGTTGCTTAGAATCTAGACTTTTTGGCCAAAAACATCCATTCACCTTTATGTGTGATTAGTAAGACTCCTGCACCTACACTTTTTTTTATAATTAGCACCATCAAAGTGCAATCCTTTTTGGAAAATTGGTCCTAAACTTTCATTTGGAAATTTGAATCCAACCCCATCACTGTTAATAAGTTGTTGTGCTAAGAAATTCACCACTGCTCAACCCTTAATAGTCTTCCTCTTAATGTAAAAAATATCAAAACTTAAAGTAATAGAACTATTTTCCCATTTTGCCTACTAGAGAAGGTATTATTTGAAGATAACATTAGGGGTCTTACATTGCCATGGTTTTAATCTTATATGATTTGAAATATTATCACAGTTTTTTGGAAATCTAGATGACTCCCAAATAAATATTTTTAACCTCAGTATACCTCTATTCATATGAGATTAATTTCATGTTAAGGTAATAAACATCAAAGTCAATCTAAACCAATTTGCTTGGGCAAATCCTTACCTTAATCAATCCTTCTTCTATGGCTAAATAGAGAATTAACACTTTACTTGGCCTCAGTGGATTTTTAAATAGACGGGTTAACTAGGTACTACTTTATGGCTTTGAATGCCTTTTGATAGTCATCATTCATTCGCAAGGCTAGTTCTTCTTTAGAACCTTAAAGATGGGTCCACAGATAGCTATGAGCTTTGCTATAAACCTACTTATGTGTTGTATTTTCCTAAAAAGCCATGAACCTTCTTATTTTTCCTAGGCATAGGCAATTCTATAATGAATTTGACCTTATCTAGATCTACCTCAATTTTATTCATGCAGACCATAAATCCTACTAATTTGCTAGCGGTTACTGTATAAGCATATTTCTTAAGTCTCATATTGAACTTGTCTAGTCACTGAAAGAACTTCTCTAAGGCTTTGAAATGTCCTTCCCTATTAGCTGACTTCACTATCATATCATCAATGTAAACCTTAACTTTTTTATGCATCAAGTTGTCAAATAGCTTGATAGCCATTTGTTATTTTAGTTACCCATATAATCTTCGATCCGAAATATATCACCTTGTAGCAATAGGTTTCCTATCAAGTGATAAAAGTCATTTTACACTTTTCGATAACCTTAATCAAAATATGATATTATTCAAGGAAATCATCAAAAAAATGACTACATGGCTGCCATTGATTCACTATTTACTAACACATCGATGTGGGGTAATAGAAAATCATCCTTAAGGAATACTTTGTTTAAGTTTGATAATTTATGCACACTCAAATTCTTCCATCCTTCTTATGAACTAAGACTATGTTAGCTAGCCAAGTGAGGAAGATAATTTCCTCAATGAACTTGACCTCGCATTTTGGTTACTTCTTTTATTGCCTTTTTATCCTACTATATTCTTATCCTTGTCAAAATATTTTGGACTGTAGGCACATGTTCATAGGTTAGAACATTACACTATATTATTTTCCTATTTATTCTTGGTATGTCATTAAAAATCTAGTCAAAGATTTTTTCATATTTCTTTAGAATCTCTTGAATTTTTTATCTTTTTGGAGTAATAGTATTAGAGGCAATTAATATATTTTTAGGTTGTTAATTTTTACTAAGATTAAATGGGTTACTTTTGATGCACTTAATGTAAAAATTCCTTATGTAATAATTAGTAAAATGCATCTTACCATTAAGAAATACATTACACAAATAAGCAAATTCACTATTCAATTTATTGGAAAAAAGGTTATTAACCTTAAAAAGTTTAGATAAATATAACTTGTCATAAAATAAATCAAAATCAAAATCATCTTGATCGAGCATTTTCTCAAACAATGTTAGGTAGATCTCCTCAGCAATGATAAGTTCCTTGACATCTATAAACAGCTCTTTTTCCCATTCTTGCACCTATTTTAACTCTCTCAATTCCAAATCGACAACATTTGCAAAAAATTTAAACCTAGACATGCACTTCTCTTGAGTCATTGTAGGCTTTGGTGTACCATTATACTTAATCTTACTATAGTTAACAAAGTAATGCTTAAGTCAGTTCCCATCCATCTTCTTTGTTTCCTTACCTAGGCAATATCCAAGACCTTTTATGCCTTTCTTTTCCCTTTCATTCGTAGTGGTTCACCATCACATTGTAAATATTTCCTTAAACTAGCTCCTAAGAAAATTTTCATCTTCATTATGATCTTAGAGGCTATAGGGTTTATGTAATCTTCATAAATGCTCGCCACATGAAACCTAGTGAAGGGTTGATTAGTAATTGCCAAGACAAAGATAACGTGATGGACTTCTCATTTATTTGTGATTTTCTCACCTTTGTAAGGGAACTTTATCTTTTAATGGAGTGTAAAAGGAACCCCACTAAATTTATGAAACTAAGGGTGACTAAGTAAAACTAAAAATTCACTATAAACTCTAGCTCAACTATCATTGGTCTCACCTATGTCTTTATAATAAAAAAGCCCTCAACTTGCCTTTTTATATCGTTATAAGATTTTATTGTGATGTCTAAAGGGGTAAAATCTTTTGTAAGAAACTTTATAAGACAAACACATAATGAAAACCTATCATTAACCATTGACATGTCATCTTTTTATTGTTTACTTTAACCTTGATAAAAAGAGGCCTATTATACTTCTTTCCTTCAAAAGGCAAAGCCTTATTTGAATTTAGAATAACCCATTTCTTTCCTATCTTTATCACTTCAACAAGCTTATATAAGGTAGTTAGATTAAAAACATAAAATTGTCCTAAAACTTTTACAATCTTTTGCCTACGGGACTGGGAAGACATTAGCAAATCCAAAATGCTAATGTGAGCTCAATCTTTTTAAGCTACTTTAAAACCTCATCATTATCTTTTTTGTTAGCTTTCACCTCTTTGTTCAGTAGAACTTAACCATTTTTCTCTACTCTTTCCACCAGTTTTCCCTTAACTTGAATCTCTTTACTCTTATCCTTTTTTGATTTTGAGTTTATGAAATTATCCTAAAATGCTTTAGATGCTTTTTTCTCTCTAATTTCACTCTTAATATCATTTTCCCAAGAGCTAGTTATTATGATGCCTATAGACTCACTCACCACCTCACCTATTTTATAGTTAGGTCTATAATTATCTTTTGGGATAGATTTTAGCAATCTAGACTTAAGCATACAGATAGTTTGGTGTTGATTAGGTCCGGGATTAGATGGGTTTTCTCAATAAGGAATCTATTTAGAATTGTTTAAGTCTTAAATTGTTTAACAGAGTGTTTTCCAATTATCAATGGCATGGCCAATTCTTTAGTGGTAAGCATAGTACTAGTCATAGTGATGTTGGGTGGTAAAAGTCTAGTTTGAGGTTGTAGTGGTAAAGGGTGAAGCATCACTTCCTTCACTAGTTTATTTAAGCACCATAAGAAAGGTTTGCTTAAGTTAAAGTAATGTCTCCTTTGAATGGCATTAACATTAACATTCTTTCTTGAACCATTATTGTTGTTGATATTTGAGTAGATAGAGTTCCTACACCGCTTGAACCCCTTATTCTAAAAAGCCATCTCAAGATCTACTACAAAGTCCTTAAGATGTTCACAAGTGATAAATACTTTTGCCATCCACCCACTATTTGTTAGCTATTGGCATTCCTACTAAACATGTAACACCCTCTGCCTGATCCCCAAAGGAACCTGACTAGAGATGCTACGTCCCCGCAGGTCACCTATCTTGACTCTACCCTAAGCACTATTCATTTAGCACTTATGATCCTTTCTAATTTGAGGGTCCTTTATCATTAGTACTACATTACAATAATTTACTACTGTTATACTGCCTATAAATGACTATTAAAAGCATTTAATCAGACAAAAAATATAATACAAAAATTTAGGCAGTATAACGACTACCCGAGTGAAAACAAAAATTTTAAACTTATAAAATCACACTTCTAAAATCATCACACTCAATTTCCCTAACTCCTAGATCCATCTGATCCTCTAGTAACCTAATCAGCATCACACTCATAGCAACACAATACGGGGTCTCAAACCTACACATATTAGCAGTAAGCACACATACGTGCAATTATATAAATATTCACTTATTAGTTCACATCTTTATAATTTATAAACTGTTATATATGTTAAGAGTATGTCTAAACAACATAGTATTTTGGGCCCTACACCTTATATACATGAGTACTTAGTTCTATACATATACAAGTAAGCAAAAGCATAAATAGCCTAAGACAGCTGGTCTACTACACTGTGCATGTTGAGGCTGAATAGCTATTATCTACAACCTACACATCAAAACACCAATACACTGAGTATAAACTTAGTAGTGAATTTAATGTAATAAATGCATGTTATATACAAAATCATGCCATAATTACACATCAAGTTGGTCATGTACATAAGTAACTTCGTTAAATGCAATTTTGTTAGATTTTAGTCTATCTTATTATTTTGTAATATATGTCTCTCATAGTTCAATTAAATTTACTATGTTACGTTCAACATATGCAATCGAGTCAGACATGTCACAAATTCATTTCAATCATTATCAACATAGTTATGTTCCATTTATCTTAATTAGGCCCATATACGAAAGACTATACTTAAAGATATCGGATAGCGGGATCTAAACTATGTAGTGGCCCATATTTTGGATTTTGGTAGCTGCACCTGCCCATATCCATCTAATAGTAAGGAATAGCCCTATGAGACCTCCCAATACTAGAGCGGCAGATGACAGGGATCAATCTTGGTAGACCTCCCAACATCTATAGGGATAGCAGTGATAAACCCAATGGGACCTCCCAATATTGCAAGCATCATCTCATCTTAGGTGGATAGCAGGGATCAACCCTGTGGGACCTCTCAATATCCATAGTTATAGTGGGTAGCAAGGATCAACCCATGTGGACCTCCTAATACCCAAGTGTGCAAGGTTTATCATAGAACCTCAGTGGCTGCACCTACTATCTCAATCATACAGGTAATAGCCTAAGAGAACCAAAACCCCCTAGCAGTTGCTAATTCCCTAATTGACTGGTTAACCCATCTGATGGGTGTCTAATTGATATAGGCAAAGTTTTATTATAACTTCATTAACATATTTATAGACCAATAATCTTACTTACATGTTAACCATAATTTTCACAATCATTTGCATGCGCAAATTGTCATATTTTCCTTAGTTTCAGGTAATTTTATGAGTCAAATCACTATTCATTTGGTCACTTTCATAATTCTTATTTTCATGTTATCACTATCAATCTACTCCTTTTAATACATTAAGACCTTGACATAGTCATTATCACCATTTCCTTATTTCCAAGTTACCATTATGATCACTTTTACGTGCATTCTCACCTCGAATACATGCATGTACATTCACCCAAATCATGCCATATTCTTATGCCAACAATGACCACATTCACACATATTATATCTTTAGCACACATTACCATATTTTAGTCCTTACGACACATATTTACTACACATTATTTCTTTTCATTAGTTTCACATCATAACCATAATTTATGTCAATTTGTAGCTTACTCACACTTCCCACACATGCCATGCACACTTGCATAGTGCATGGCTACCATACATACCATTCAGCCACTTTAAGAGGACACATATGCACATTTATTCCTTCTATACAATTCATGCACACATGCTTTATTTCATCATGGTAATATAGTCCCATAGCCAATTTACATCAAACATGCATGTATACCCAAAATATAACATTTCCATACACACTCACATGTACAAATACATGCACACACATCATGGCATATATCAATTACATTAAATTCACATACCTAGGGTACGTGAACACCCTTATTCACCATAATGCTCTTTCAAATGGCCTTCTCTCCCCACTTCCTTTCCATGACCTAAAACATACACAAATAGAGCTTTGAAAAATTCCTAAAAATTCTACACAACTCCAAATCAAAATCTATCAACATAGTTATTCTTAGAACCCTTATGCTACCTAAAAAAAGTAAAAAGTGAGATAAAACACTTACACTCAAAAATGGCACTATTGGCCCCTTCTCAAAATCTCACTTTCTAACCTTTCTTTCTTAATGCTTTCACTTAAAGAGGTTTTAAGGTATCATGGAGGGTAAAAACCATATAAAATTGATGGGTTTAGGTGTGTGCGAAGAGAGAAAAGAAAGAAAAATAAAGGAGAGTTCATATGGGAATGGCATTAGCCATATAGGATGGGAGGATGAAGAAAAGGTTCCTTAAACATGTGTGGACCCTTTTATATTAAGCCCAAGGATAGCTCGAATTATGCCATGTGGCAATCCAATAGCTTGTTTTAACTTGATTTAATAACCTTAGAAATTCATAATAATTTTTCTATACCTCCAAAAATTATGATTTTAGTGCCAAAAATCCTCGATAATGCCTATTAAGCGGGCTATAAAATTTTAAGCCAAAACTTTAATGGCAACTAGGGTTACTATTCACCTGCGTATTCTAAAATTTTTGAATAAATATCAAATGACCTCAAAATATTAAAATTCCTTCACTAATAGACTTATTTGAATTTTTAAGCTTTATGATATGGTATTTTTAGGTCCATTTGAGTACATCCTGGAGCTGTACTAGCATAAACTCATTTAAGGTCACTATTCACTAGTTCATGGTCCAAAATTATTTATTGGTTCTACTAAAAGTTTTAATTAATTCATTTTCATCATTTTTTACCCATCAAAGTTTTATGACTAGTGCTCCTTTTTTTGGCTATCACAATGGGCCCTCGGTCTTTAGGAGTCACTATTTATGCCTCGGAGGTACTATTCGTGAAACAGTGTTTTACTAGCATTACAATCCTTCCCCTCTTTAGGTATTTCATCCTTAAAATTACCTAATGAGAATAATTTGGATATTAAGGCTTCATTTGCTCTTCACTTTCCCAGGTGGCTTCTTCCATTTTGTGATGTTTCCATAGCACCTTTACTAATGGTATGGCTTTATTTCTCAACTGCTTGATCTCTCTAGCCAGGATCTATGCTGGTTCCTCTTCATATGTTGAATTTGGCTGCACCCAAACTTTTTCTATAGCTATGACATGTGAACAATTTGATCGATATAGCCTTAACATCGAAACATGGAACACATCATGGATCTGCTACAATTCTGGTGGCAAAGCTAATCGATATGCCACTTGTCCCACATGTTCTACAACCTTATATGGACCAATGAATCTAGGGCTTAGTTTTCCTTTCTTGCTAAACTTGAGTATCTTTTTCCATGGCAACACATTTAGGAATACTTTCTCACTAACTTCATATTCAATATCTCTCCATTTCAAGTTAGCATATGATTTTTATTTGTCCATGGCAGCCTTTAATCTATCTTTTCTCATTTTGACCTTTTCTTTAGCATCTTGGACCAAATCAAGTCCTACCAGTTTATTTCCACCTGTTTCACTCCAACCTAGTGGAGTCTTGCACCTTCTACTATACAATGCCTCATAAAGTGCCATACCCAAACTAGCCCAGTGACTGTTATTATAAGAAAACTCAACTAGAGACAAATACTGATCCTAGCTTCCTTTGAATTTAATGGCATAGCTACGGAGCATATCTTTCAATACTTGTATCACCTACTCTAATTGTCTATGGGTGAAATGCTATGAAGCTTCTTATAACTTCTTCCAAAATCTAAAAGTAGAAGACATGTCTCAGTTAGAAATTATAGCCACTAGTACTCTATGTAATCTTACAATCTCATCAATATACAACTGCACTAACTTATCTAGGGAGTAGTCCATTCTGATTGGTATGAAGTAGGCTATCTTGGTCAGTCTATCCACATTCACCCCAACTGCATCAAATTTATTCCTTGTCATTGGCAAACCCATCACAAAATCCATAGTGACTTTCTCCCATTTCCACTCTGGGATTGTTATTGGATGTAACAATCCAAAGGGAACATGATGCTCAGCTTTTACCTATTGACTTGTCATACATTAAGTTACATATTCTACCATATCTTGTTTCATTCTTGGCCACCAATAATAAAACATCAAATCTAGATACATCTTTGTACTCTATGGGTGTATGAAATATGGAGCTTCATGTGTTTCCCTCAAAATTTGTGTCCTCAATTCATTTACCTCAAATACACATAATCTATCATGGTGATACGACATTCATTTTCTTTAAGCTCGTAATTAGTGTTCTTCCCCTCTTTGACTTTGCTTGTCATCTGCACAAGCTGTACATCTCGTATATGTCCTTTTTTCCCCTGTTGTAAGCCATCATTTAGGTACCAATTCTTAGTGAAACTTTCCATACTAAACTTACCATTTTACAAGGCATATTTCCATACATGTTTTCATATATTTCATGCGATACATTACATGCTTATGATATCATGCTAAACAAGCATACTACCTACCATAACATGCCATACTTACCATGTTACCTTAAGGCATACCTCTCAGCCAAACATAGTTAATAGCCATTTTCATGTATTTTACCATAAATTATCATGTATACACATCCCATATCACTATGCTAACATATATACACATGTATACACCTTATATCATGCATGTTATGCTATTATACAACCATTACATGCCTCAGCCACACATGCCATGCTATGTCATACAACCATTCCTATATTTTCTTATCAATTCTAACCTACACACACTATCCACATGCCAACCATGCTAGTTTTTATTAAGTACACCATTTATACACACATTATACATGATTCACGTACTAAGGTCCTTTATGGAACCTCTTGGCCATACCACCCATTATCCAAAACCATGCCTTTTTCCACTATACAAATACACATATCATAAAATCCCATAATATACATTTTATTTATCATCACATACACTAACATTACATGCCATAACATACCATACACACACATACACCCTCTCGGCTAAAATGAGGCCATACCCTTACCACCATTATTTTCACCAAATTATCCCATAGATGATTCATTTATCATAGAATTAACATCAATAAAGGATTAATTCACCATTACACATACACTAACTATCAAAACTATGAATTCCATACAAGGTTCCCACACAAATCATACATGAATTGAACATGGCATGCCTCAAATACACTAAATTCACATACCTTATCACCTTGGAAGCTTTTTCTAAACCTTAACACCCTTACTTCTTTTGTTGAACCTTATTTCCCTTTACACCTATATACCCACGAACAAAGCTTATAAAAATCACCAAAAATCCCATAAGCCTCTATTTGTAATTTTATGAATATTAGGGGTCTTAAGATGATGAAATCCCTTAGGAATTAAAAAAAGGAAAGAAAAACACTTACATACAAAATTGATTCTTCAAGCTCCCTTTTATGTACACTTAGGCTACTTTGAATTTTCTTAAATTCTATGGTTAATTAAAGCCTTCAAAACATTCAAAGACTAATCCCTAACTCATCAATGGAATTTTTAGTGATAATTTGTTATGGAATTAAAATTGAAAAGCCATGAAAGTGGAAAGGAGAAAGGAGGAATGGCATCGGGTGAGAGGGAAGAAAGAAAGAAGAAAATGGTGGAGGGGTTAGTGGGATTTTCCAAGTGGGTGCTTAGATGGCATGAGGGGGTATTTATAGTTGGCATGGATAGCTCAAGTGGTGACACTTGTCACTCAAACTTCCTAAAAACACTTAATTTTGGTTGAAACTTTGGAAAATTTAAAAATTCACTCGGACCTCTAAAAATCATTATATTTATTTTAAAAATCCTCGATTAAGCCTATTTAGGCCGTCATAAAATTTCACAACCAATTTCTTTTAATAGAATAATTAACTAACTTCCTTAATTTATATGCAAACTTTAAAATTTAAGAAAATTATTAAACGACCTTGGAATTTAAAAATTCCTTCACTAATGATCTTAGGGAAATTTTTGCCCTTTATGGTATGGTATTTGCAGGTCCGTCTGGGCACATCATAGGTTATTCCTGGCCCAAGTCCATCTGAGCTTGTGGCTTATAAAATTTTAGCCTAAAATAATTTATTAGTTTTGCTAAATCTTTAAATTAAGTCATTTCCATCATTTTATGGCTAGTCAAAGTTTCATGACTACTACACCCTACCTCGATCCTTATGAAAGTGAACCAGCACCCTAAGCACACTTTTCGAGCCTCGGTGGTGCTATTTATGAAGCCTTGACTTACGACTGTTACACCTTTATCCAATAATTCCTATAACTAGATCTTTAACTCCTTTAATTCTATAGGTGCCATCCGGTATAGAGTAATAGACATAGGAGTGGTACCTAAATATACCTTAATCTCAAATTTTAACTCTCTCTGTGGTGGTAATCCTAGTAACTCCTCTTAAAACATGTCAGGGAGCTCTAACACTATAGGTATCTCGTCAATACTTGGTTCTGATGCATTAATGTCAACCACATAAGCTAAGTACACCTCACATCCCTTTTAGATGAGTTACTTAGCTATCCCAGCTGAAATAATGTTATGCAACGCATTTCTATCGTCAACTACTGCGACCTCATGACCCTCAGCTATCCTGAGAGTAAGCCTCTTCTACTCACAGTCAATCATTGCCTTATGTTCAAATAGCCAATCCATACATAGGATTATATCAAATTCATCAAAAGGAAGTTCAATAAGGTCAGTTAGGAATACTCAATCTTGAATCATCAAAGGACAATGTTTATATACTTGATTATCACACTTTACCTAATAGGGTTGCTTACTAGGATGTCTATATCTATAGGTTTAAACTCTAGTCCTCTATCTTGTGCTTATGCAATACAAAGGTAAGAATGTGTGGATGCTAGATCTATTAAAGCAAAAATAGGTGCATCAAATAAAAAGAAAGTACCTGCAATCCCATCAGGTGCCTCTACCTCCTCACGAGCTTGAATAACATACTAACAAGTTGGGGCTTGCATCTCTAATCTAGTCTTTTGACTAGTGTTCAACTTATCATTTTTATTCTCCCTCTATCCTTAACCAGGTGTTGGTTAGGAAGCCTGTATCTGAGTAGCATTAGCTTACTTCTGTGGGTAGTCCCTTTGAAAAAGATCCCTAGCTTCACAAATAAAATATTCTTCCCACCTAAACTGCCAACATTATCTCTAATGCTTCCTTTTGCATGTCCCACACATCGAAAGTGCACTCCTTGCTATAGATACTTGGTTAATAGAGGCCTGCTATGGAGTTAAGGTTTGAATAAAGAAGCTTGACCTAACTTCTGTGCCTGTCCCCGCCTTTAAAACTATTATGTATCTTAGGACCCCTTCTGCTTCTTGCCTATCTTTGGTGCTAAACTAGTTTGGCCAACTATGAATAGCCTTTTCCTAGAGGAGTGAGGTGGTACATTTCATACTCTCCTTATCTATGCACTCGAGCTGCTCTAATATCCTGACAATCTACTCTAGCTAATATTTAACCCTCACAGTATCATCCTCTCTTGAGCCTAGAAAGTCCAAAGCCCCATTTTTTTTCACTCTTTCTAGGTAAGTCTTCTACAAGGCAACTGGGGGTGGTGGAGGTGGTGATGAAATTGGTGGAGGTGGTGGTGCAGTAGTAGATGTATGTCTCAACAATTTTACTATCTACTGTAGAAGTGCTAGGGAAGATTATGTCTGTGTATATACCTGTGCCTGTGGCTATGTTTGTGGCTAGTGTGCTACATCACTTAGCACTAGTATGGCTGCACTCACTTTTGGTCCATGTATTGTTGTAGGAGCATGACTCACCACCTTTTACCCTCGATCTAGTGGGGTCAACTCACTTGTGTAAAACTATAAGAAAATAAATAATTTACCTCACATAGTGTAGCTTTATAGGGTATAGAACCCTAAACCATAGCACTCATGCATACTAGGCCTAGAAATCCCTAAACATGCTTTGATACCACCTAATGTAACATGCCCTACCTGATCCCTGAAGGAACTTAACTGGAGATGCTACTTCCTGTAGGTCACCCATCCTGATTCTACCCCAAGCACCATTCATTTAACACTTATGGTCCTTTCTAATATGAGAGTCCTTTATCATTAGTACTACATTATGATAATTTGCTACTCTTATACTGCCTATAATTGATTGTTAAAACCATTTAATCAGACAAAAACACAACATATAAAAATTTAGGCAACATAATGGCTATGGGTGAAAACCAAAAATTTAAACCTGTAAAATCACACTTCTATAATCATCAATGTCAATTTCACTAACTCTTAGACCCATCTAGTCATCTAATAACCTAATCAGCATCACAATCACATCAACAAAACTTAGGGTCTCAGACCCATACATATTAGTAGCCACCACACAAACATGCAATTATATAAATATTCACTTATCAGTTTACATCTTTATAATTTATAGACCATTATATATGTTAAAAGTATGTCTAAACATCACACTATTTTAGGCCCTACACCCTTTATATATGAGTGCTTAGTTCTATACATATACAAGTATGCAGAACAAAATAGACCCTAAGACGGCTAGTTTAGTACAATGTGCACATGGAGGCTAAATGGCTACTATCTATAAATAGCACATTGGAATAATGATATGTTGAGTATAAACTCAATGGTGAATTTAATGTAATAAATACATGTCACATACAAAATCATGCTATAATCACACATCATATTGGTCATGTACATATGCAACCCCGTTACATTTAATTCTATTAGATTTTAGTCTATCTTATTATTTCATAATTTGTGTCTCTCATAGTTAAATTAAATTTACTAGTTACATTCAACACATGTGATCAAGTCAGACATGTCACCAATTCATTTCAGTTATTATCATCATAGTTATATTTCGTTTATCTTAATTAGGCCCATATTGGAAAGACTACACATAAAGACACTAGATAGTGGGATCTAGATTATGCAATGGCCCATATTTTGGACCTCAGTAGCTGCACTTACCTACATCTAGCCAATAGCAGGGATCAGCCCTATGAGAGCTCCTAGCAATACAATGGCATATGGCAAGGATCAATCCTAGTAAACCTCCTAATATTTATGAGGATAGCAGGGATCAACCCTATAGGACCTCCTAATACCATAAGCATCATCTTATCTCAGTTGCATAGTAGGGATCATCCTCGTGGGACCTCCTAATATTCATAGGTATGGGTTAGCCCATGTGGACCTCCCAATACCTGGGTGTGCAAAGTTTATCATAAAACCTCAGCAGCTGCACCTGCCATGTCAATCATATAAGTAATGGCCTAAGAGGACCAAAACCTCTAGTAACTACTAATTCCCTAGTTGATCGATCAATCCATCCAAAGGGTGTCTAACTGATATGGGCCAAGTTTTATTATAACTTTATTAACATATTTATAAACCACTAATCTTGCTTACAAGGTAACCATAATTTTCACAGTCATTTGCTGACTAGCACATTATCATATTTTCCCCAGTTTTTGCATCATTTTACGAGTCAAATCACTATTCATTTGGTCACTCCCATAGTTTTTATTTTCATGTTATCACTATCAATCCATTCCTTTCAATACATTAAGACCATGACATAATCATTATGACAATTTTCTCATTTCTAGGTAACCATTATGATTATATTTATATGCATTCTCACCTCTAATACTTGTATGTACATTCATACAAATCATACCATATTCTCATGCTAATAATGATCACATTCACACACATTATATTTGTTTGTTTTTCTCTATCATATGTAGTAGAAAAATTAAATTTTTAAGAGAAACCAGCGAAGATAATAGACCCAAATAATTTAAAATTTATCATAAACATTAAATCTAGCCGTGTTTCATGATTTACTATAAAACAATGACAATATATTCCTTCCCTGAGCTCTTCTCATTGGGTTATTACAAACCACAATGATCCTTTTTAAGGAACACCTCTAAGGTAATCCATATAAGAAGTCTTCATAAGTGATCAACTTGTAATTCCAGATGCTAGTAAGAATTACAAGTAGATGAATGAAGAAGAAAAGAAGTGTTTTTTAATTATTTTATGTGGAATTCTCTATCAAAATTTCTCCTTATGGTGCCTGCTGCAAAAAAGATTATTTATATCATAAATTATCCTTCTTTAGGTTAGATTTTAACACTTAGAATCTTAAGTCTAGCTAGAATGGACCTAACAATTAGGCCATTCACGGTCCTATGTGTATAAACCTTTTAATGGGCTTATGTGAAATTTGCTTTGGCCCCACTTTCATTAATCCTATATGGCACTCTTAGGCCCTATTTTAGATTAATAATTACTCTAATTTAAGGCTTTTTAAACCTTTTAAAAGCCCATAAAAAATTAGATGTAAGAATAGTTAAAAGGTTATACCTAATAAGGCCTAAGTCTAAAACCCCTAATTTTCCTAAAACCCTAATTTTTTAGACTTTCCATTTGCAAGTAAGCCTTAAGCCTATTTGCTCATTTCTTGTGATGACCTAAAAATATAATTCTCATGAATAGTACTTCCTAAGCTGAATAGTGCTTCTCGAGACTCGAGTCACACTAAGCGTACCAATGTTAAGAATTAATTACAAGAGAATTTTAGGCAAAGTTTGAAGCCAAACTGACTCATTCAGATGGTTAAAAATGCAAATTAAGATTTTATAATAGTGTCCTATGAATAGTGCCGCAGGCAAAGCTAAATCATAAAATAAATAAAAAGTTACTCAAAATAATCCAAAAATATTACAACCTGATACCCAAATATTTTGAATAGTCCAATGGCTTCGAAATCGAAATTTTTTGAGTTCAAAAACTATTTTAACCCAATTTTTGAAATAAAAAAATATATTAATTTTTTAGGCTATTTTCAGAATTTGGGCTCAAGATTTTAAGAGGATTTAGGGCTTGGATTTATGGAATTTTAGGATAAAAAAGGAGGAAAATCGACTTTCCTATCGATTATAATAATTTTGAAAAGCAAAGAAAAATATTAATTTTGAAAAGCATAAATAGGGAGAATTTATCCTCCTTCCTCACATACTCAAAAGCTATCCTCTATCCCTTTCTTGCACCTTTTTTTGACATCCCTCTCCCTCTCACTTTCTCTTGTGATTTCTCTCTCCTCAGAGGGACCCACGATACAGGGTTACACTTGAAACTATGAGCATTTCAAGATGAGTCTGTGGACACCAAAATCATCTAGAATGGTAGAGTATTTTAGGAGAAAAATTGAGAAGAAAATCAAGGTGAATAGTAACCTTCTCTCTCTTGAGTTTTCTTTTTCGACAAATTTTCTTTTTCACAAGTCCTAGGATGTTGTAAAGCATGTATCTAGGCTTGAAATATTTTTCTGATTTTTTGATTATTTTATAATATTTATTAAAGTTTGTACCCTTTTGTATTCGTAGGTGAGACGACAACCCTAGCCTCTCGAGGCAAAAAGTAGGCTTGAGCCAACTTCAGTTGTCCTGTACAACCTTATTTCGTATGTGTAATCACATTGATTTGGCTAAATTATTCAATTAATGCATTATGTGATTTATGTCATATTTGAAATAAATGGCATTTAATGCTTAAAAATTGAAATAAATGTTATAAAAGTAAATTATGATTTATGGCATGATAAATGCATGAAATATGTTATTCTAGTGTGACCATAAGTGATAGAAATTACAAGTATGTCAATTTTAAGCTATAAGTGTATTATGTAAGATAAAGATCGAAAATGCCATGTTTTGTGCGTACACCTAAAAATGCATGCGTATGGTATTTTTTTGAATTGAAACATGTATGATAGATGTAATGGGTACTAAGATGCCATGAAATAACTTGATATACACATGTGTGACATTATACCTATTTAAGCCAAAAAATGTGATAAAGAGTGCACATGTTCTCGTCAAAGTGAAAATGTCGAGTGTGCATGAATGCAAAATGTTGCTATGCTTAAGATGGATTTTTGATATATAATAGTTATATATATATTATACATGCATGATGAGGTATGATATGATCAATCGAAGGTGATTATGGAAAATTGCCATGATATGAATATTTGTAT
>CANXYI010832086.1:0-14382 GCA_948208565.1 Hura crepitans | reverse complement strand
CAAGCTCATAATCATGCATCAAGGGAAAAATCTTGAGTTGAAAGGGTTTAGTGAATAGGCCAGCCTGAAGCTTGTGACCACAAAGTCTTTTAATAAGTTTGTCCAGAATAACTATAATCTCCCATCTAACCTGCCATCTATAGCTGAACCTGTTTAGCAATTACTTGCTCTTTATCTTGACGTATTCCAACTTTTTAAACACCTTCCTCCTCTAAGATCTCATAATCACTCAATTCCACTTAAGACTAATTTTTGACATGTAAATGTGAGGCCTTATAGGCATTCACACCATAAAAAAATGGGATAAAAAAGTTAGTTAAGGAGAAGCTATCTAATTCCATTATGCAGCCTAGTCATAGCCCTTATGCCCCATCAGTTCTCTTAGTCAAGAAGAAAGATGGCGGCTTTAGATTTTGTGTTAACTATAGGATAAGTTTCATATTCCTTTGATTGAGTACCTAATTAATAAATTATAAGGGGCCACATTTTTTTGCTAAAATAGACCTTAGCTTTGGCATTTTTCATATCAGAATGCAAATAAAAGATGTCCATAAGACTGCATTTTGAACTCATTCAAGGCACTTTGAGTTTTTAGTTATGACTTCTAGTTTAACCAATACCCCTGCCACCTTCTAAGCCCTCATGAATACTATCTTCTAGCCTTACTTTAAGAGATTTATGCTGGTATTTTTTTATGATATCTTAATTTATAGCTCTTCTTTACAACAACACCTATAACATCTCAAGGTGGTTTTAGATTTACCGAGGCATCATCAATTATATGGTAAGGAACCTAAATGTGAGTTTGTCCAGTACACCATTTCTTATTTGTGGCATATTATCTCTACAAATGGAGTGGTAGTAGACCTTAACAAAGTGGAAATAATGGTTTCTTGGCTTGTTCTTATGAACCTTAAAGGGCTAAAAGGGTTTATTGGGGTTACAAGTTATTATAAAAAGTTTGTGAAAGGATATGTGGTCATAGCTCAGCCTCTAATTGAATTGCTAAAAAAGGATAAATTCTAATAGGGTCTAGCTACTTAAGAAGCCTTTGATTAGTTAAAAGCACTGATGACCTAAGGCTTAGTGCTAGCCCTTCCTAACTTCAGTCAATCTTTTACACTAGAATGTAATGCTAGTGTAGATGCTTTACTTTTAGGCCTATGATGATAACAAGAGATAGGCTCAAGCAATAAGCAATCAACCTAAAAACCAAGTTCTCATGGACCAATATGGCAAAAGTTTACCCAAACTTGATGCCATAAGGTTTGCATCAATTAATCAAGACTCAGACTAAAACAGTTGGCCCACAGCCCAAAGACTGCTTGGATAAGCCAAATCCCATGTTAGCATAAAAGCCAAATCCCATGTCAACACAAACTATAGTAGACTCAGCCAAAAATAGGCCTAAGGCCTATTAACTATCAGGGTAGACCTTAACCTAAGTCTATATGGACTTAGAACATAATGTCCACATGGGCTTGCCGACAAAAAGCTTTTAGAAGCATGAACTTCCTATTTAGACTATATCTCCTAATCCTATAATAACTCTACCTCTTCTAAACGATAGAGCTAACCACCAAACCTATAAAACCCCCTCTTAAGAGAGAAGTAGGAGAGCTAAGGAGCCAAGAAGAAGGCAAACAATAAGCTCTTAACCTACTATTCTAAGAGTCTAAGAGAGGACTCCAAAGTAGGATCAATTTCTAGTTTTTAGCCTATACTAAAAATGATTTTCTTTTTAAAAATTCAACCTTTTGTATTACTGCCTAAAGCTTATTTACAAGGTAAGATCTGAGGCTCATCTTGTTCATTCATCTGTTTATATTACTCTTATAAACCTATGATCTCTCATGATTAATCATATGTGAGGTGATTTTATGTAATCCCCATATTGATTATAGGAGTAGGTTATTGTTTCAAGTTGTTTAATAGTATGTAATTGCCTATTAAATTATTGTGATCATTCTATAATTGATACCTTAATCGCATGAACTTATTTAAGGAATGATACGGTTCACAAGGACTAACTATATTGGTATATGTGCGATTTGACATCTGTGCAAACTGTTGTTTGATAATAGTTTTCTATTTACTTTGTATACTATGTTTTAATGTATTTTGCTTACCAAGTTAACATGCTTGCATGCTTTTATCATGTTGTGTGAGTATTCCGTTTCTTAATATGAATACTATTAATATGACGGAATTAATGTAAGGCCCGCACGAACTCCCTTTCACAAGGATTGTAGTCCATATGGATGACTATGTTTTATGTATATTTGTCCTATTTTGTAGTCTGTACGGACTCCCTTTCAAGAGGAGTGTAGTCCACATGTACATATATTTTAAAGTCTAGTCCTTGCAAATATCTTTATGTTTTCCTTTGTATGATTAGCCTACCATTCTCTCATTTGTAATCATCATCTAGATATGTAATATGACCATTTATATTTACATCCTATATGTTGTTATAATTTAGTTCAATTCTATTATTTAGTCCTCACAGACCATTATTTATGTTACTAACCTTTTCCTTGAGTTGTGTAAGAGTGACCATTCTTACTGGATTGGAGGTTTGGATGGACATATTAGTCATGTTACATTGTGGTCCATAAGGACATATACCAAAGCCATAACACGTCCGCACTGACTTGACAACGTAGAGACGGGACCAAATTGTTTGTTTTATATTCCTTCATTTGGTTTTGTACATTTTATTTTCTTTATTTATTTTGGATTGTAATAGGTAGTTAAATAACTTGTTTTATATACCAAAAACCTAACTTCATGTCAATGATTTTCTATCTAATTAATTGGTATTTTCCTAAACAAAATTGTTTTTATTTTTTTCTTTAATAAAAGTCCCATGATAAAAAAATATATTTTTAACAAAGACCAATCTCCTAGAGATAGGAGTTGGGCAATTACCGCCAATTCCTATGGAATTATAGGTAGTTGTCAAGTTAAACAACAACCAATGAATGACCTAATTTCTAGATGTTCATATACATTTATGCTTGTTGTATATTTTGAATATTGCAATTTATATTCTTTCTACATGAAAAGGTGACATAAATGCTTTAATTATAATGCTTACTTGCATGATACAACATTAAAAAACATTCAAATATAAAGGAAGATATATTATTAAGGCATAAATAAGATTTGATTTTGAACCCTTTTTGGGCAAAAGATCAGTAGTCCTGGTGTAGAGCCAACTGGCAACTCCACACACTAATTGCCTTATCCTCGGTAAAATACAATAAATCTACAGCTAGTAGCTCTAGAATAGGTGTTATTCTATAATAGAATAATGGATCTCTATCTTATATATCAAATCCCTTGAGTCCTAGACTCAATAACTTCCAATATATGAAAGGGAATTATTTGCAATTACCAAGTGGAGGTATTACTTTGAATAGAGCCATTTCATTAAGACTAATCATAAAAGTAATAGTCACCTTTTAGAGTAGAGGCTACACAACTACATTGAGATTAAGGGCATAAGCAAGTCATTAGGGCTAGATTATAGCATTCCAATAAGAAAGGGGCAGAAAATAAAGTAGCAGATGGATTATCTAGTTAATTTGCATGCAACTATTGCTTAACAACCATGTCAATCTCTATTCTAACACTTACATGGGTTCAGAAAGTTCTTAATTCTTATATAGGGGATGAATTAACTCAAAGATTACTAGAGCAATTTTTTATTTCACCATATTCCTCTCTTAAGCATTCTCTTGCTAGGGGTATAATAAGATATAAGGTAAATCTTATGTTGGCTCTTCCACCTCGCTCAGGTAGCAACTACTATCAATCTACCATGGCTCCCCTTTAGGTGGTCACTCAGGTATCTAAGGCACCCTCATTAGACTACAAGATTCTTTTTACTAGCCTAGCATGAACAACCAAGTAGTTTCTTTGGTATCTTAGTGTGACATTTACCAAAGGTGCAAATCAGAATAAGTGGCTTCCTCTAGTCTACTTCAACCTCACCTCTTCCCAATCAGATTTGGTAAGATATTATTGTAGATTTTATTAAAAAGCTTCCAAGATTAGGGGGCTATGATATAGTTTTAGTGGTAGAGGATAGATTCTCTAAATGGCTCATTTCTTTACTTTATCCCACTTATAATATAGCAGATGTAGCAAAAATGTTTATAGAGCCTAAAACTATCATTTCTAATAGAGTAGAGGGAACTTATAAAGCTTTTGGGTACAAATCTCCATTTTAGCACTACCTATCACCCTTAAATAGATGAGCAGAGTGAGAGGCTCAATAAGTGCCTAGAATTTTATTTAAGATGCATGACTTTTCACAAGCTGAAGAATGAAGCAAGTGGCTTAGTCTAGTTGAGTACTGGTATAATACTAGCTTTCACTCAATTCACTTGAGCGCTTTCCAAGCCGTTTATGGTTTTCCACTACCCATGACTACTATTCTAGCTCTTTCCACTTCTATTGTTGTAGTAGAGCCTTACTAACACTGTAGAGAAGTAATGAATTGTTACCTTAAAGAGCTATTAGCTACTGTAAAGAATGAAATAAAGTAACTGTAGATGCCCTACCCTTTGGGCTTATGATGATAACTAGAGATAAGCTCTAAAACAATAATGTAAACCACTTAGAAACCTAGTCTACATGGACTACTATGGCATAAGTCCACCCGAACATAATGCCACTAGATCCGTACTAACCCATCTAGACTCTATCAAATCTAAGGCTCATGGTCCACCTAAACAAGTTTAAGTTCATGTTCGTACAAACTAACCCAAACCTAGCCTAAAGCCTATAGACTAGTAGGAAAGCTTACAACTTAGGTCTGTATGGACTAAGTAGTCTAAGTCCACATAGACTTGTTGACGTGAGAGCTTTCAGAAGCACGAGCTTCCTATTCAAACTATGTTTCCTAACCTTAGAAGGATTCTAACTCTTTCTGAATGGAAAAGCCTTCCCTTAAACCTATAAATACCCCTCTTGGGCATGGTAGAGAGGAGGCAAATTGGAAAAGGTAAAACCCTACTGTTCAAGAGTCCAAGAGATAACTCTAATGTAAGATTCTACTAGACTTCAGCCTACACTTAAATTTTCATTCTTTCCTAAAAACCCTACAATCTTGTATTGTTGCTTAAGAGCTTCTTCGTAAGGTAAGATCTAAGGCCTCTTGCTATGCATACATTATGCATTTGTATTGCTTCATGTTAATCCATGATCTCCTATGGTTGATCATAAGTGAGGTGATTCCATATCCCCATATTGATCATAGGAGTAGGTCATCAATATATACCATTTCATGGCATATAATTGACTTAAGATGTTGTGATTATTTTGTAATTTTGACTCTAATCGCATGGACCTATCTTGAAATATGCTCATATTAGCAGATAAAATATGTGTAATCGAACGTCTATACGGACTAATATTCGACACTCTTTTAATAATATCCTATGTATGTTATATTATGCTTGCTACATTTGATATGTTTATATGTTGTTATATTTCATGATTATCATATGAATATTATTAGCATGATAGAACTAACATATGTTCGTATAGACTCCCTTTCATAAGAAATGTGGTCTATATGAATGATTACATTTTGTGTTTGTTTTTTATTAGTTAAGGGTTCGTATGGACTCCCTTTTATGAGAAACATAGTCCATACAAATGATCATGTCTTATATGTATTTATACTATTATGTAGTCCGCACGGACTCCCTATCACGAGGACCGCAATCCATATAGACAAATGCACGTAATCTTAATCCTTATATATGTAAGTGTATGTCCTCTGTAATCAACAAATCAGTAGTTTTCTTAGTAATAATTCTCTTAAACATGTATCCTGATTCACCCATATTCATGTTGTATAATTTTATCCTTCCTTAGGTCTTAACAGACCATTATAAATTCTTTCTAACCTATTCTTTGAGTTATATAGAAGTAACCATTTTAGTAGGATAGAAGGTTTGGACGGATATACTAACCTTTATATATAGTCTGTATGGACAGACTCTAGAGCTGTATCAGGTTTGTACAAACTTGACGACGTATAAATGAGACCTATTATGTTCCATGAACTATTTCATTTGGTTTTGTACCTTTTATTTCTCTTGGTTATTTTAGGTTGTAATAGGTAACTTAATAACTTGTTTTACATGGCAAAAGCATAACCTCACATCAAATGATTTTTTATATAATTAATTGGTGTTTTCTTAAACAAAATGGTTTGGAGTTTTCTCTAATAAAAATCATATGAAAAGTGTATTTTAACAAAGGCCAATCTCCTAGAGACAGGAGTTAGGCAATTACCACAAATTCCTATGGAATTACGGGTAGTTGTGAAGTCATACCACAATCAAGGAATGACTGAATTTCTAGATATACAATATATTGTTATGATTGTTGTATGCTTTAAATACTACAATTTACTTTCTCTAAGTGAAAAGGTGACATGAATGTTTTAATGGTAATGCATGCTTGCTTTAATACAAGATTAATAAATGTTACAATTTAAAGGAAGGCATATTATTGGGGCACAAATAAGATATGATTTTGAACTCTTTTTGGGCAAAAGATTAATGGTCTTGGTATAGAACCAAGTGGTGACTCCAAACACTAACCACTCTCATCCCCGATAAAATACAATAAATCTACAGTGGTGACTCCGCTAGAGATTAAGAATTGAATCTGAAAGTGCTTGAATAATATACCATCTAATATTCTAATTTTTATCAATCTCATGCATTGCACTTTATATAAAATGTGTCCCTTTTACCTTAGATGGTGTTATGAACCATAACTCCATTTTTCATTCAAGAATAAAGAAGTGTTATCATATCCATCACTCATAAGCCTTGTACCTTCGAGTATATGAAAAGGTGAACTAATTAGTCACTATTATCCTTGATTGGAAAGACCTATTAAGAGGGACCTTTGCTTATAGGAGGCATAAGCCTTTTGACTAAATCGTGAGCCCATATAGTCAAACTTAGTAACTTCCCCTAGGTTGTATGAACCTAAGTGCTTGTGACTTGTATTATGACTGCTATGTGGGCCTATTGCATTCAACCTTATTTGAAGTGGGTTAAGTCCATCATGCCTTTTATCTGGGATAGACCCAGCCTAATTTCACATTGAATGAGAATTAAATGTTATGGGCTATCACCCTTGCATATACTTTAAATACAAAAGACTGATTAGGCTTAATAAAGCCTACAATCGAACCTATATATTCCAGATGATGCTTAAGTAATCCCACCTAAGAAAAGAATGGCTTGACCATGTGTGCAGGAGAAATAAGGTTAGGAGGTTTCTTGCACATTTTTGTCTATGTTGCATCATATGCTTTCATGCATATCATACATCATGTGCACTTTGCATTGTTAATATATTGATCATGCATCACTCCTAATCTATTATTTTGACAGCTAACATTGATCCCTTATTCACTAACCAGGGGAAAAGAGTAGGCAAATGCCTCAGTAGAACCAGTGTTCCCCTACTAGTCTAGCCAAAGAGAGGAACCTTGTTTATTGATGAGTTAGTTACTAGATCTATGCTACTAGAGGCAATGGGTGAGATAGAGAAAAGAATGATGGCAACCATCACTAATGCCCTGTCTGGTGTGTATATTTAAAAGGAGGTAGGCCAAACTTCCACCACTCATAAAGCCAAGGAACTAATGGGTGGAGCAGATGATCAGCTGTCATATGATGACATCACCTTGGTAAAAAAAGTCCTATAATAAGGTCCCCCCACCTAAGGTAGCTTAAGACGATTAGATTAGAAAGCTGAATAAGAAGATAGAAGTTATGACTAGGCTAGTCATTAGGAAAAAGAAATCATTCTTGATGATATTAGTCTAAGACCCAATCAAATTATGCCTCACAAGTTCAATATGCTTGATTTGAGCAAATTTAATGGTATAATTAACCCCAATATGCACCTAAAGTAATATGCAATCACTATAAAGGCCACCAATTTATCTGAAGAGTAGATTATCAGCCTATTATGTATGTCTCTCATAGAATAGGTTTTAGACTAGTACCATTACTAGGAGAAATGGATAAAAAAAGACTAGGGTGAGCTAATTCGAGTATTTAGCAAGTAATACTCTAATAATGCTAGTATTAAAGTTACTCTAAAAGATCTAGAACTTGTAAAGTAGAAGCCTAACAAAACCTTTTCAAATTATATGGAAAAATAGAGGGCTAAGATATTAAAAATGAGGAACAAGCTCGAAAACATCAATTAGATTAAGATGTTCATCGAAAATGCCAACAATTAAATGAATAATGGGCATACAACTAAGAGTATCATGACTTAGGAATAGTTGAAAGACATCACAATCAATCTAAAAGCAACTTATTAGAATAAAGGGTTTAAAAGATCAAGCAACCCCAACTATTCAAGTAAAAATGTTGGGGGCACCACTAAAACAACAAACGTACATATTGTTCAAGGCAAATGATACTCTAATTTAGGCAAGTCACTATCTTAGTGCTTGAGGAAACTTACAAAGGAAGGAACATTATAGCCACTTCAATAACAACCATTAAATGGTCTATTGCCTCCCAACTATAGGCATGACCAATACTGCGCCTACCACCAAAGAATATGCCATCTCACTAATAACTAAAAATTTCTTAGAAAAGCTATTCAAGATCTTATTGACTCTAAGCAAATACTAGACCAAGAAGCCAGCTTGAATCCACTTTACAAGCATTAGAATTCCTGCCTTCTCAAGTGAAGATTACCCGAAGAGTATGTTCTAAGAGACATCTATAGATTTGACCAAGAGATTAGTGAGGAGGTGAGAAAGAGTGAGGCTATTCTTTTAACTAGCTTTTGGATAGTGAGATCGAAAGTGAGCTTGAGGAGAGCAAGAGTTTCTAGGATGGATCCTCTGATGAGGATCTCAAAGAGGGTAAAAAAGAACCGGTTAAGGTTAAAAGAGAAATGGTGCAAAAGATTGAGAAGAATGGTTAAATCCTACCTAAAAAAGAACCCGAAGTCAAAGAGGGTGAAAACGATGAGGTGCTCAAACAGCTAAAAAAAACACAAGCTTATATCATTACTTGGGATTTGCTGATGTCATCTCAAACCCACAGATAGAAGGTAGTTGAAGCCCTTGGGCAAGTTGTTATGTCCATCACCACTACTCTTGAAGAACTGGTTCAAGTCTTGAAAACTAGTAAAATAAGGCTCATAATTTTCTTAGATAAAAACTTGCCCCTAGAAGGAAGGGAACATAACTAGCCTCCCTTCATTAAGGCCGAAGTGAATGGAAAGAAGACTGGATATGCTATGGTTGATAATGGTTCATCATTATGTGTATGCCCAATTAAGATTTTCGCAGGCTAGGGAATAAGGAAAGAAGATTTAGTACCTTTTAGCATTATTGTCAAGGCATATGATGACACAAGGAGGCAAGCAAAAGGATCTTTTACTACTAAGGTCTAAGTAAGGCCCATTATCTATGAAGTGGAGTTCACTGTAATTGACATCCCAGCTATATTCTTAGTTCTACTAGGAAGGCCATAGTTTCACATGCTTGGAAGAGTGCCCTTCACATTGCACTAGATGATTAAGTTCCCCTATAATGGTAACATCATCACAATTAAGGCCAAAATTGATCATGTAGTTTCCACATTGGCCATCATAAACTAGCCTTTTAATGAGTTTCATGTTGCTAGGATATATGAAGATTATATAGACCTTATAGTGTCTAAGATCATGAAAAAGATGAATTTCTTTCTTAGTGCTAGTTTAGGGAAGAATGCTCAAGGGATAATTGAGCTATTATAGCTTAAAACCCAGTATGACACCAAAGGATTAAGATATGACCTAAGCCTAGGAAGCAGCTCAAAGAAGGGGAACAATTTTAAGGACTACTTTATAAAGTAGAAGAAACTACGATGAGACTCTAGAGCTTACAGTAGTTAATGGATATTTCAAGCCTAGGTTTGAGATCTTTACTAATGTCATAGACTAGGAATCGAGTAGTCTGAAGTAGATCTAATGGGCAAAAAAAGTCTTTCTAGTAGTTGCAACCATTGAAGAAATTTACTCAGATCCTCCTAAAGATATGTCTAATTTAGATAGTGATTTATTTTTGGAACAATGTATTTATCTGAACTCTTTGAGATGAACAATTTCCTTTCTAATAAAATAAACAAAGAGTTTGCTTTTTTGTGTGATGTTTTCCTAATGGTAGCATGCATCCAAATGATCATTACATGAGCATTTTTTACATTAACTACATTAAAACTAACCCATTTAATCTTGGTACAAATGAGCATTATAAAAATATATTAATTGCCCTTGATTTTACTACTGATAAAAGAGAAAATTGATAGACTACTAAAGAAATATGAAAGAATCTTTGCCTAAAATTACAAAGACATGCCTGAGATCAATCGAGATATAGTTGAACACGCTATCCCAACTCATGATCACATCATTCCAGTTCACCAAAATTTTAGAAGAATGATGCCATAATGGGTAGAGAAGGTCAAAGAAGAAGTTGTCAATCTACTTAAAGCCAAGTTCATCAAGGAGATATTATTTCTTATGTGGCTAGCCAACATCGTCCTTATGCCAAAGAAAGATGGAAGGGTTAGGATGTCCGTCGATTATTGAGACTTGAATAAGGCAAATTCTAAAGGCAATTTTCTTTTACTAAACATCGATGTATTGGTGGATAGCATGACCATTACAGCTATGTATTCCTTTGTTGATGGATTCTCAAGGTATAACTAGATCCTTATGAAAGTAATAGAAAAGTGCAAAACAACCTTCATAACAGAATGGGGAACTTATTGCTATAAAGTACTACACTTTAGACTGAAGAATGTAGGGGCAACCTATCAACGGATGACTACCAAACTATTTCATGACATTATGCACAGAGAGGTGGAAGTTTACATAGATGATATGATGGTAAAATCCATAGAAAGGGAAGGACATTTTGAAGCACTAAAGAAGTTTTTCCAAAGGCTAGATTAATTCAACATGAGACTAAACCTTAAGAAATGCATCTTTAGAGTTACATCTAGTAAGCTATTGGAATTCGTGGTCAATAAGAATGGGACTAAAGTAGATCCAGATAAGGTGAAAGAAATCTTAGAGATGCCTATTCCCCAAATAGAAAAAGAGGTTAAAGGATTTCTCAGTAAACTGCAATACATCAGAAGGTTCACAGCCAAACTGATGTCTGTTTGCGAGCCTATATTTAAGCTATTAGGACAACCAAAAGAATGGAATGAGGATTGTCAAAAAGCCTTAATCATGTTCCTTACAGTAGAAGAAACCTCCATTGGGGCTTTCATTGCATAAGTAGATAAAGCTAGAGTAGAATACACAGTCTTTTACTTGAGTAAAAAATTGCTCCCATATGAATAGAAGTATGCAGAAGTTGAGAAAATATGCTTGGGTGTAATTTAGGTCTCTAAAAAGCTACATCACTACTTTTAATCATATAAAGTGGAGGTGGTGGCCAAGCATGATCCTCTGAGGTACTTGCAAATTGCACCTTCCTTGATAGGCAAACTGGGTTGATAGATTCTTTTACTATAGGAATTTGATGTTTCTTATGTAATTAAGAAGACAATTAAAGGCCAGGCAGTGGTAGATTTTTTAGCCCAACAGTTAATCAAAAGTAAAGAAAAAGATTTTGAGTTTCTAAATGAGTACTTGGGGGCAATTTCTCAAGAAAGATGGAAAGTGTTCTTTGATGGGGCAGTAACTTAGAAAGGAGTAGGTACTGGTGTGCTAATCATTAATCTAGAAGGCAAACATATGTTTTTTTGCCAGAAAATTAGAATTCTAGGCCACCAACAACATTGATGAATATGAAGCATGTGTTATAGCCTCAAAAGGTTCCTAACATACACTCGCATTGTGAGCACTGCAAGGGAAGATATCGATGATGACTTGCCTTGTATTATGGCATCTAAACATGCTTGGAAACTAGAGAATACCCAAAACTTACAATTAAAAAGGATAAGAAGGTCTTGAGGAGGCTATTTACTCAATTCATTTCTTTCCAAAGGATGCTATACAAAAGGCAATTTGATGGCATACAACTTAGATGTGTTGGTGAGGCAAAAGCATAGAAAATCCTAATAAAAGTGCACAAAAGTGTGTGTGGCCTACATATGAATGGGAGAAATTTGGTAAAGAAGAATATGAGACTGGGATATTACTAGCTGACCATGGAAATAGATTATTCTAGCTTCGTTCGAAAATGCTATAAGTGCCAAATTTACGCCAATTTGAGTCATCTACCACTAACTAAACTAACTAGTTTGTCTTATCCATAACCATTTTCTATGTGGGGAATTGACATAATTAGAGAGATAAGACCTTCTACAATAAGAGGTGACAAGTATATAGTGGTAGCAATTAACTACTTTTCAAAATAGGTAGAAGCTAAATCTTTCAATAAATTAGGGGTAAGGTAGATGGCTAAATTTATTGAAAGAAACATCATATGTAGGTATGAATTGCCATAACAGGTTATCTCAGATAATGGCATAAAGTTTCAAGGTGAGACTAAGTAGCTTTTGCAAAAGTACATGATTGAGCATCATAAATCTTCTCCATATAAACCTTAAGCCAAAGTGCAGTAGAAGCGGCTAATAAAAATGTCAAGAAAATTTTGTAGAAGATGATGTCTACTTATAAAGATTGGGCAGAAATGTTACCATTTGCACTTTAGGGCTACATAACAACTATAAGGACATTTGCAAATGCTACACCTTACTCATTAGTGTATGGGATGGAAGTAGTGCTACTAATTGAAATTGAAGTCCCTTTATTAAGGGTTGTGTTGGAAGCAAAGGTGCTAAAACTTGAGTGAGCCAGAGTTAGATATGAAAAACTAATTTTGGTTGATGAAAAATGGCTTAAGGCTCTCTACCATATGCAATTGTATCAAAAGAAGATTGCTAGAGCCTATGACAAGAAAGTCAAGCCCAGTCCAATTTAAGAAGGAAATCTTATTCTGAAGTAAATCAAACCTTTACTAATAGATCCTAGAGGGAAGTTCAAGCCTAATTAGGAAGGCCTATACATGGTGAAGAAGATGCTCAAGCATAGAGGTGTCAAGATTTCTAATTTAGAAGGTAATAAATTCACTAAACCTGTTAAACTTAACAAGCTGAAGAAGTATTTCTACTAAAAAAAGAGTGCTAATTTGAAAACCCTAAAAAGGGCAGCTTAGGCAAAAGTTAGAACACCTCAATGAGGTGAAAACCTAAAAATGGGTACTTCATGCAAAAATTACGGGACTTGAGAGAAAATATCCAATCAAAAAAATCTATCAAGGCTAATTGGTAATAGCAGTATTGTCAAAAGGGTAATTAATATATTAACCAAGATTAAGTAGTTTAGTTTCAAATGCACTTAGTGGTAAAAATCTTGGTCATGATTATTAGCATGCAAACTTCCATTTAGTGAAAAATGTCATACAAATAACTGAACTCTACAAGTCTAAGTACATGTTTTCTTCTTGGATATAGAAGTTGTATCAACACTTTTCCTCTTTAATGCTAGTGTCATATTGTCTCTTGATGTACTAATGATCCAATACTTGTAATTATCATCTATACTTGTGTTACCAGCTTCATGATTAGGCAAATCTTTTAGCATAACATGACATTTCCACAAATCTAGAAAGGAGCGCAAGAAATATCATGTCAAAAATTCACCTTGGAAATCGAAAGGTTTAGGAAGGACTTATTACATCAAGCCAAATTGTCATTGAATCTGAGAAATGATGTAAAATGTTGCATGCCTCAACCCAATCAAAGGAATACAACTAGAATGATAAGACAAGGAGAAATATGTGATTTTCCATTAAGGACACCTCCATTGAATTTTAGCAATATCACTAAGCCATGCAATCTATTGCTCACATGTGTCAAGTTTTCTCTTGAGTCTTTTTTCACAATAATGATTCAAAGCATACTTAATCTAAAGCTTTTTAGGAGGAGGCACAAGCAACTTCAGTCTCTCCTGTAACCAAATCTAAAAAAAAGTTATTAGGTTGGAAAATCCAAAAAGGACCACCTAAGCAAAAGTTAGGCAAACCCGCTAGTATGAAAACCCTTATAGGCATACTAGGCCAAAGTTAAAGTTAAGAAAATAAAAAAGCTAGAGGGAAAACCCAAATGGGCTTTCTAAGAAAATATGTAAGAGTAGTGGGCTTTCGGTTACAAAGTCGATCTCTCCTCTCTTCAAAGCATCTAACCCTTAAATGGTTTCAACCAAAATAGCACTAAAAGGATTATGGCCCAAACAAATTTCAATCAAAATTTAGAGTGCTTTGAAATCATAAAACTTTTCCTTGATGGTGATCATCAACAAGTCACT
>CANXYI010832015.1:0-12285 GCA_948208565.1 Hura crepitans | reverse complement strand
TAAACATATATTATATTTAAAGCAGTTAGGTCACCTTTTCATTGTAAAGAAAGTAAAGTGTGATATTTAAATCTTATAACAAATGTATTATACATCCATAAAATAGGTTATTGATTAGTTGTGGTATAACTTGACAACTACCCGTAATTCTATAGGAATTGGCGATAATTCACTAACTCCCATCTATTAGAGATTGGTCTTTATTAAAATACATTTTTCATGACTTTTGATCAAAGAAAACTCAAAAGCAATTTTATTAGAAAACATCAATTAATTATATAGAAAACCTTTTGATATGAAGTTAGGAATTTATGTGTAAAGCAAGTTATTATACTACCTATTACAACCCAAAATAATCTAAAAGATATAATAGGTATAAAACTAAAGCAAATAAAATAAAACACTTAATTGGTCCTACCTGTATGATGTTAAGTCTATATGGACTCTATGAAGCTCTAGCAAGTGATCGTGTGGACTACTACTTATAAGGGTTATTACATACATTCGGACCTCCACTATAGTGAGAAAGATCACTTGCATACCACTCAAAAGAAAATGTTAATGATACCAAATAAAGATTTGCAAGGATTGACAAAGAGGATAGGGAACACGAATACATGTGAAAATTGGAATTCAACATAAATGTCTGCGCAGACTATGTTCCTCGTAAAAGGGAGTCCATGTGGATTTAAAAGGCAGAATATGCAAGGATGAGACAAGATTATCCATACAGACTATGTTCCTTGTGAGTGGGAGTCTGTGTAGACTAAACAACAATTTTAGTATGTCAACAATATACATATTATAGGATGGAATATTTACAAAACATGATAACATCAGAGGATTATGTCAATACTGTAAGTAGAATACATCTGAACATGATAAGACAAAATAAGACGTTGTTATTAAATATAAGTCTGTGCAGATGACAAATCATGTATATACCAATAAAGTTAGTATGTGTAGATGTCATTATGCATATAGATAGGTTCGTGCAATTAGGATAAAAATAATAAAATGATTATAATATAATGACAGTCAATTTTACAGTATGAAACAAGTCACAAGAGGACTTACTCCTATGATTAAGGTAGGGATTACATAGAATCGCCTCACTTATGATCAATACTTAGAGATCATAGGTCCATAAAAATACTAATATATATAATGAGAGGCCTTAGATCTTACCCCTATAAGTGGACTTCAAGCAATAATGCAAAAAGGTAGAGTTTTGGAAGAATCAATAATTTAAGTGTGGATTGTTAGCACTAGTGAAGCAATTCTTAGTTGGAGTCCTCTTCTGGACTCATAAAAAGTAGGTTTAGGCTCTCAGAATTGCTTCCCTTCTAAGCTCCTCCCCTTAATTCATACCCCAAAAGGGGTATTTATAGGCTTTAGAGTTAAGATATGCCATGTAGAAATGGTAAAATCCTTCTAGGACTAGGATTCAGTGCCTAGAAAGGAATCTCACAATTTTAGAAGATTTTCATCAACAAGTTTGCGTGGACTTGTTTACCTAAGTTCATATGGACCTAGTCATAGGTTTTCCCGTAAGTCTATGGGCTTTCGGCTAGGTTAGATTTAGTCTGTGTAGACATGGACTTTGGCCTATTCGAGCAAATTTTGGGCTTTGGGCTAAACCGGTCTAAGCTAGCTATGGTGCGGACCTTATAACATTATGTTTGAGTGGACTTATGCCATATTAGTCCGTGTGGACTTTATTTCTAGGTTGCTTGCCTTGTTGCTTGAGCCTATCTCGGGTTATCATTATAAGCCAAACTTCAAGCATCTATAGATAGTAAACCAAATTAGATGTGGTTTAAATCATATGGTTTAAACCCAAATGCAACATATATAAATGCATAAATGTACAGATATATTCACATCAAGTATGCTAAAGTTAAAAAGATTCAATCATAAATAAGCACACAACTTTTATAGTCATTTTGTGTGAGCCTTAAAAGTAAATTAAAATGAATATGGTTAGATATCTAACATACTTGACAAGGTAATGTATACATGCCAGATAGATTTAACTTATACACATTCTTGTCATTTCAGCTACAGCATGCCATGTCATTCTAAAAGGATTTGAATTGATAGCTTGGATATTTTGTATGTGTAACACCCTCTACTAGATCCCTAAAGGAACTCGGTAGGAGATGCTACTTCCTACAAGTCACCCATTTTGTTTCTACCTTGTCGACACTGGGTTTCAAGGGCTCTTAGGTTCAGTTTACCTAATGATGATAAAGAGGAACAAAAATCATGAAAATTGGATTTTTAGGCCCGAATCAAAGATCTCAAAATTTTCCTTAAAAATTATCCTCTTTTTATTATTGTCCTAAAAAAAAGGGAGAAAATGGTCATTTCGGCTCCGAAAATGGTCGTTTGGGCTATCCAAACCAAAACAGGCGTTCTCGCACACGGAATGCCCGTTCAAGCCGTTCAGCCTGAAACGGGCAATCCTGCACATAAAATGCCTATTTAGACTATTTGGCCCGAAAACGAGCGTTCTTGTGTGCAGAACACCTATTTGGGCAGTTTTCGCCCAAAACGGGTGTTTTAGGTCTAGAAACAGCCATTTTGGCGATTTTAGAGCCCAAAACGGCCATTTTCTTCTAAGAAAATGCTCGTTTTATACCTCGGGGTTCATGCATAAAAGCCAATTAGCTCATTTTGAGTAGGGTTGGTCAATTTTGAGAGAAAATATTTTAAAGAGAGAAAAAAAATATCATTTTTACACCATATTTTAGGTTTTTTTGAAGATTCAAGCATTAAATTCAATCCGATCCGAGATCTTTCTGAAGGTAAGTATACCGATGTGTTGATCGACCCATCATTTATTTTTTAGCCTTTTCCTTTTCCATTTTATCCATCTACAAGTTAGATGTGGTAAGTTAATTTGTACATATTTATGCATATGTGAGACTGCTTATTTTTCCTTTATTTTTTATCTGTCTTTGTATTTTTTATTCCCATCTAAAATATTATTCTTGGTTTTTGGGTTGATTTTATTTTTCTTTTGGAATTATCCATCTACTAGTTAGATATGGTAATTTATTTGCACAATATTTTATATTTTTGTTGCCCTTTATTTTTATTTATTTTTTATCCATTTTTCTATTTTTCGTTCGCATACTAATATATTGTTTTTGTGATTTCCTTCCAAGTTATCTTGATTATTTGGGGCTGATTGTGGTTATTATTGTCATTCATTTGTTAGTTTGTATTTTAGGCCTTCCAAAATGTAATTTTTATTTTTCAGTTAGATTGTATTTTAGGTAATTGCTTTGTAATTTATTTTTCGGTCAAATCATTTCCCTGTATATTCCGTGAATGTTGTAATAAATTAGGAAAATGATTTTTCATGCGAATGGAAAAATAATCAAAATATTTTTACTTAATTAATTGGTGTTTTATTATTAAAATCGGGTTAGATTTTCCTTAATAAAGGTCACAATAAAATCATTTTCTAAGAATTGGCATATGAGAGCCAAAGTTCTCAAATTAAATCCACTTCCCAATTTATGGATGACACCTCTAATTTCAATCCCAAAATATTCCATAAGCATCGAATTAGGTAGAAAATGGTTTTACATGTTAAAAAGAAATAATAGCCACAATCGTATTTTTACCTAATAAATTGATTTTTTATCAAACAACATAAATTCCGATTCTTCCTCAATAAAATTTACGACAACAAAATTCATTTTTTCTAATTAACCTTTTTAAGAACCCAAAGTTCTCAAACCATTTTCATCAATAAGATTTGCAACCATAAAATTCATCTTTTCCAAATTAATTTTTGAGAACCAAAGTTCTCAAACCATTTTTCTAAATAGGATTTATCACAATAAAATTCGTTTTCTTAAATTGACATTGGAGAACCAAAGTTCTTAAATCATTCTTCCAAATAAAAGTCACCATAATAAAACTCATTTTTTTAATTGGCCTTTAAGAATCAAAGCTCTTAAACTCATCATCCGATTTTTTTAAAAGTCACTATAATAAAATCTGTTTCCTAAAATTGGCATTAGAGAACCAAAGTTCTTGAAATAATTAATGACCCGATTTTATGTATGTTCTTTCGATTTCAAATACATGTTTACTTTTTTGCAAATATATTATGTTCTATTACTTCTTCTATGTGATTGAGTGATTTACTTTCAATGTAAAATATCACTTGAGAAAAGGAATAGTGTCATAAATTCAAATCGAAGTTTCGTATTAATTTGAGGTATAAATAAGAGTAGGGTTCTGAACCGCTCTAGTTTTAGCCCTATATGGTATTCCTATTTCTCGACTTACCATCGGGTGGCGACTCCTACCTTGTGATGCCCAATTCATACCCTTTTAAGGTAATCAAAAAGCGGCAGCCCTAGATTCCTTTAGCTTCTTTCTCTTCTTTCCAAGCTCGAGGAGTTAAGGTCTAGGTTTAGTTATAGGCTGCTTGAGTTTGATCATTCATAAAGAAATCACAAAAGGGTCTATGCAAGAACACCTTGTTATTAGTTGGTTTTTTTGGTTTTTCCAACTAAATATTTTCTCATCCTTCAATTTTTGCTTAGACCACCTTTAAAGGTTTTCAATCTAGTGAAGCTTACTCTAATTTTTTTGCCTAGGCTGCCCTTTACATATTTTTATCCTAAGAAGAGCTTTTTTTTTGGCTTATCCATATTCCCTTGTTATCTTATTAGTGATATAGTTTGGAATTTAAAATCTTGTTAGTTCGAACATGGTTGAGCTTTCTAATGTTACCAATATAAAAGGATCTAATAAAAATTAGGGACCTAAATCTACTTAACCTCTATTTAGATTTGTCTAAAGAGCAATAGGACATAAAAGAAAGATGCTAATTTTTTTATACTTAAAACATTTATCCATAATAGATGGTGCGACACCCCCTATCGAATTCCTAAAGAAACTCAATAATCGAGGCACTTCTCAATAGGTCACCTATCCTAAGATTGCTCTAAGAGAAAACTCCTTAACATTAATGGCCTATTCTAAAATTCTATTAGATATTGCTTAGATGTCACATCTAATCCTTTAGCATGTTTTTGCATGGTCTGAGAAACTCAAACAAGGCATATACAAACACTTTATAGGTCACAAAGAATTGGGTAGCATAATGGCTACTCGATTGACATACCTAAAATTTTCACATGTTAAAACACTTCTATAAGCCACAAATTCACAAACCTCCTTTTATACCTTTCTGGTCCCCCCAATCAATCAGCAATTAACATTAGACACATATCAGCATTCAACCATATAGGGTCTTAGGCACATAGTTATCAAGATCACACCTAATCCAAACAAACACCATAACATATTACATACATCACTTCTAGGTCATATATACAGACATAGCAACTTCCAAGCATGCTAACCCAAAACCTATAGGGATTTTACATGAGTGACACTTTAAAAGAAAGAAAATAGTTTTCTTTACCCTTTAACTATTATATACCTACACTGCACGATCACTGAGGTTAGCTTGCTTATCCTTATTACCCATGCACCATAACATAATTATGTTGAGTATAAACTCAGTAAGCAAATCTAAACCATTTAAAAAATGTATTAATACATAGAGGCAATTAAAAATAACAATTTAGGTGTAGTGTGTGAGACACATGCCAAATGCTTGATGTCATACAGATGGTATGTCTTATTTCTTCAAAATTACCAAATTGCCACTATAAACATTTTATTAAATTTCTTTCTATAATTCATTTAATCATTCCATTATTTCCAAATGCATTATTTCAATTATTAAATAGGGCTAACTAGGTAGACTACGCTTACAGACACTTGAATAAGAGGGAACTAAAAGATGTGCAGTGGCCTACATTTTGGACCTTGACTGCTGCATCGGCCCAACATAGCCTATAGGGATAAGTTCATAAGAACCACTTAAAGGGCAAAATACTGATCATATCAAATAATCATCCCGATCTGCCCAGCAGACTAGTGTAGTGGCCCCTTTAGGGACATTCGCCGTTACACCAGCATAATTCAATATAGAATCAAATGTACTAGCAACAAAAAGTGTCTGCCCTACACACCAGTCTAGTGGCTCAATGATAAACCTCACCACTGTATCAGCCATGTTTGATAATTAGATAGTCTAGAAACTGCTAATTCCTAAGTTGACCAATCAACCTATCTAGTAAATGTCTAACTAATAGGCCATCTAACGACATTTTTAAGTTTATTTCTTTACTTATAATATTTTAATAATATTATAAAGTGAAAAAAAAGATAGATAAAATTTTTATCAAATAGTTGATTTTTGACCTGGATAGTTACAGGTCATTTTAACCCTACTGGGTAAAATCGGGTAAAATTTTTTATCACTTTTTGACTCAATTCTGAAGGCATAATTAGAAGCATATTAAATCTAGTCTAGCACATTATTTTGGCTCAATTATATTCATGTTAATTAGCTATTTTAATTACAGTACCAAAATCCCATGTTACGGGATAATCATAGGTCATTTTGCTTACTTGCGACGATCATTTTAGGGTCATTTTAAGTCCTTTTTCAGTGCCAAATACACTAATAATCACATAAGTCCATAGGCCTAAAGCCAACCTAAAAGAAAGGCATCCATTTTCCATACAAATGGCATACATGCCAAAACACAAAATCATCACATTATAGGTCACTTTAGGGTATAAGTCCATGCCTAATTTTAATCCCTTTTTAAAACCATTTTACATGCCATTTTAAGTCCATTTTAAATTCATTTTTCAATCCTTTTTCCATACTTTAAACATATCCCATATGTTGTTCATTTCATGTTACCCTAACCATGCATATCAACCTAAATCATTCCATATACTAAATGTCACAAATGCCATTAAGCCATACCTCATTTTTATGTCATATGACCTTGCAAGCTCCCAGCCACAAAGCTCTATTTTACCTTATTCATGCTTTCTATCTCATTTAAACATACTTATGCATACTTAGACATCACACAAACATAACTATACACATATTAGACTTTTATCATGCAAATTAAGCTAACATAACATATAAAAATGCCTCGATTATATACCTACACACACAAGAGCCTTAACTCACCAAATTCATTACCCACACTTCACATGCTATCAATGGTAAGCCAAAAACTATTCCATGAGCTATGTACACAAACTATACACTCACTTATACACCAAGGCACCTCTTGACCAAATGGAGTAACACATCAAAACATCATAAGTTCACTATTTACACCTAAATTTCAAACATCATTCATGACAAATGCCTTAGATATCATTTTATATACATTAACAAACATGTCATAACACCATTTCAAGCTATATACACACACATGCCTACACAAAGCTCTCCACCAAGTGAGGAATTCACTCTTCCTTGTATTCTTTTCATCTAAATATCATCCAAACATTCATTACACACACTATTAGCTTAGTTATACACTTAAACCATCAAGTACACACATAAACCACCTAATCTTCCAATTCCATACAAAGTTCCTAAGCATTATTCAAGGCAATTCAACCTCACACAGTTTAAATGGATTATATTTACTTACCTCACTACCAAAAGAGTTGAAATCCACTCTTCTAGCTTAAAGGAAACCATTAAATCCTTACCCTATACCTTGGCTTCCATACATGCCATCTCCTTTTCAAAAAATTCACCAAAAATAACACACTCATCCAAATCAAATTCCAAGCATATAATTATTCTTGGAATCATCAAATCCCCTAAGAAATAAAATAAAAAGAGTTGAAACACTTACACATAAAAAGTTACCCTTTTTGGTCCTCTTTATTGACACCTTAAGGTTCCTTCAATTTTCCTGAGTTTTAGCCACTCCTATGGCCTCCAATACCTTCAAAAATCAATTCCTCACATGTTGAGATGATATTTGGTTAAAGTGGACTTAAGAAAAAGCTTAAGTAAGGTGATGAAAATGATGATTTTGGCTGAAGATGGCGTTAGCTGTAGCAAAGAGGAAGAAGAAGAATTTTGTTGAAGACATAATGGAAATAGCCAAGTGACCATCCAAGTGCCTCCTTGGCCCTTTTATAGTAGCTAAGGTGGTACGAGTGGGCCCCACATACCACCTAAATAACCCGAAAAAGCTCAATTTCCATAGAAAGTTTGAGGAATTTTTAAAAATCACTCAAACCTCAAAAAATCATTATATTTATTTTGAAAATCCTTAATTGGTAGGGCTTGTAAAGGTTCATAACCAAATTCCACTGACAGGATAGTTAACTAATTACCTCGATTTACTTGTAAAACTCTAAAATTTAGAAAATTTGCAAACTACCTTCGAATTCAAAAATTCTTTTACCAGTGGACTCAAGGTAATTTTTAACCTTCAAGGTGTGGCATTTTCAAGTCTGTCTGGGCATATCCCAATTCATTTTTGGTTCGACTGCATCTAAGCCTACAGCCTATTAGGTTGTAGCCTAAAATAATTTATTGGTTATGTTAAATTTTTAAATTAAGTCAATTTCATTATTTTATAGCCCCTTAAAGTTTCTTGACCAATACCTTTACACCGACCCTTGTGAAGGTGACCTGGCACTTTAGGAACACTTTTTGGCCTTAGTGGTACTAATCATGAGCCTCGATTTATGGGCTTTATAATTTTTCCCTTCTTATGAAATTTTGTCCTCGAAATTACCTAGAGTAAAGAGATGTGGATACTGAACCTTCATTTGCTTTTTAGACTTTCAGGTAGCTTCTTCTACATTGTGATGCCTCCAAAGGACTTTAACCAAAGGAATGGTTTTATTCCTTAACTACTTCACTTCTCTAGCTAGTATTTGTATAGGTTCTTCTTTATAGCTAAAGCCTGGTTGCACTTTTACATCTGATACAGGGATTATATGGGAGGGATCCGATCTATACCACCTTAACATTTATATGTGATAGTTCAGATGGTAAAGCCTGTTTATATGCCAAAGGTCCTACCCTCTCTGTGATCTCATATAGCCCAATAAATATAGGGCTCAGCTTCCCCTTTTTCCAAAATCTGAGAACCTTTTTCTATAGGGATACCTTTAAAAACACTTTCTTTCCAACAACATACTCAATATCCCTCCACTTCAAATAAACATAGGTTTTCTACCTATTAATTAAAGCTTTTAGTCTCTCTCTAATCACCTTAACCTTTTCCTCAGCATCTCTAATCAAATCAACTCTTGACAATTTGTTTTCCCTAATCTCACTCTAATACAGTGGAGTTTTACACTTTCTGCCATAAAATGCTTCATATGAGGCCATGCCTAAACTAGTTTGCTAGCTATTTTTATAAGAAAACTCAACTAAAGATAAGTATTGATCCCAACTACCTTTAAACTCAATGGCATAGCTACATAACATATCCTCAAACACTTGTATCACCCTCTTTAACTATCTCTTCGTCTGAGGGTCAAAGGCTATACTATAAGTCAATCTAATACCTAAGGCTTCATGCAACCTCTTCCAAAACCTAGAAGTGAATCAGGGATCTCTATCAAAAATGATTGCCATAGGTACGCTAAGAAGTCTAACAATCTCATTAATATATAGTTTAACCAACTTCTCTAAGGAGTAGTCCATCCTAACAAGGATAAAGTGAGCTGTCTTGATCAGTCTATCAACTATCACCCACACATCATCACATTTACCTCTGGTTATAAGCAATCCCACTACAAAATCCATTATTACTCTTTCTTGTTTCCATTTTGGTATTGTTATAGGATGCAACAATCTAGAAGGAACCTGATGCTCAGCTTTTATCTGCTAAAATGTCAGACACTTAGCAACATACTTTGCCACGTCTTTCTTCATACCTAACCACTAATACTGAGGCTTCAAATCCAGATACATCTTTAATACTACCAGGGTGTATAAAGTAAGGACCTTCATAAGCCTCCTTCAGTATCTATAACCTCAGGTTATCTGTACTAGGTACACATAACCTGCCCTAATAATATAGACATCCATTTTCCCTCAATTCAAATCCTAGTGCCTTCCCCTCTTGAACTTTACTTATTAGTTGCATCAGTGATTTGTGCCTACCCTGTACTTCCTTTATCTGCTATTTAAAGTCTAGCTTAATCTATAACTTACCTAATACAACATTTTCCTTGGTGTACTATAGTTTAGCATTCATAGATCTCAAAGTTACTATGAATTTCTTGCTCAAATCATTTGCTACCACATTAGCCTTTCTTCAGTGGTAAATTATTAGGTAGTCATAGTCCTTAATCATCTCTAGCCATTTTCTCTATCTCAGGTTCAATTCTTTCTAAGTGAAAAGGTATTTGGGACTCATGTAATCTGTGTAGATGTAACACTTCTTTGCATACAAGTAGTGCATCCAAATTTTCAAAGCAAAAATAATAGCAGCCAACTCCAAATCTTGAGTAAGATAATTCTTCTCATGTGGCTTTAACTATTTGGAAGCATAGGCTACTACATTTCCTTCTTAGATCAGCACACAACCTAAGCCATTAAGTGAGGCATCACTATACACTATAAAGTCCTTATTCTATTTAGGTTGAATTAGGATAAGAGCTTTTGTCAGCATCTTTTTTAGCTTCTTAAAAATTTGCTTGACACATATCATCCCATTCAAATTTCACATTCTTCCTAGCCTGTCTTGTCAAAGGGACTGTAATTAAAGAAAATCCCTTTACAAACCTTTTGTAGTACCCAGCTAGTCCCGAAAAGCTTCGTATCTCCATCATATTTCTTAAAGGTTCCCACTCTAATACTGTATTGACTTTACTAGGGTCTACTCTAATGCCTTCTACTAACACTATGTGTCTAAGTAAAGCTACTTCAATCTACTAAAAGTCACACATACTCAAGTTGGCATACAACTATCTCTCTCTTAAAGTCTATAACACAACCCTGAGATATAGCTCATATTCCTCCTAAGTCTTAGAGTATACCAGAATATTATCAATAAGCACTACCACAAACTTATCTAAGAAAGGTTGGAATACTCTATTCATTAAGTCCATAAAGGCTGTTGAGGCATTTCTAAGACCAATGGGCATTACCAGGAATTCATAGTGCTCATATCTAGTTCTAAATGTAGTCTTAGGAATATTAGCTTCCTTGACTCTTAGCTGATGATACCTAGATCTTAGGTTGATCTTGGAAAATACACCCATACCTCTCAAGTGATCAAAGAGGTCATCTACTCTATGCAAAGGATATTTGTTTTTCACTATCACTTTATTTAGCTGTCTGTAATCAATACACAATTAAAGCGAGCCATCTTTCTTCTTTATAGACAATACAGGTGCTCTCCAAGGTGAAACACTGGGTTTGATGAAACCCTTATCCAATAGTTCTTGTAGTTGTACCTTCAATTCTTTTAACTCAGCAAGTGCTATTTGGTAAGAAGTAATAGAAACATGAGTGGTTCTAAGATACACCTCAATTTCAAAACCAAGCTCTCACTATAGAGGTAAACCTAACAACTCATCAAGAAACTCAAACACTATAGAAATCTAATCAAGTATTGGGGTGGAAGCATCAGTGCTAATGACATGAACTAAGTAGGCTTTATACCATTTTCGAATGAGTTTCCTTGCTATAATAGCTGAGATGAGATTATTCATAATGTTTCCCTAACCCATAACTGCCATTATCTATCCCTCTGTAGTTTAGAGGGTTAACATCTTATCTTTATAGTTAAGTACAACTCGATGCTCTAACAACCAGTCTATTCCTAAAATCACATCAAACTCATGAAAAGGCAGTTCAATCAAATCCATAGGAAACAAAATAATCTTGAATCACTAAAGGACAATATTTATATACTTTTTTCATATGCACACTTTGCCCTATTAGATTACTGACTTGTATATCTATGTTCACATGCTCAAATTTCAGTCCTCTATCATGTGCCAATATGGTGCATACATATGAAGGTGTGGATCATAGGTCTACCAAAGCTAAAACTAGAACATTAAATAAGTAAAAAGTACCAGTTATGACATTTAGTGTTGCTACCTCCTCTCTAGCTTTGACAATATATTGTCTAGCTAGGGGTACAGGCTTCTGATCTGGTCCCTTGACTAGGACTAGGTTGATCCCCTCTACTCTATCTTTGACCTTAATTCTGAGGTGCCACTATGGATACTTGAGTACGAGCACCCTCGAGCTATCTTTGAGGACACTCTCTTTGGTAGTGGTCTCTGGCACTATAAGTAAAGCATTCCCCTCTTCTACTAGATTGACACTGTCCCTAATTCTTCTTGTTACATGCGTTGCAAGTCGAGGGT
>CANXYI010832005.1:0-11139 GCA_948208565.1 Hura crepitans | reverse complement strand
TGGCACTCTATGTAGTCTCACAATCTCATTAATATATAACTTTGTGAGCTTTTCTAGTGAGTAATTCATTCTTACTGAGATAGTGTGTGCTATCTTAGTTAGCCTATCCACAATCACCCATACTACATTGCATTTACTCTTGGTCATAGGCCCTACTACAAAGTCCATCATGACTTTTCCCTATTTCCACTTTGGTATTGTTATGGGATGAAGCAATCCAGAAGGGAACCAGTGTTTAGTTTCACTTGTTGACTGGTGAGACATTTAGTCACATATGTGGCTATATCCCTTTACATTCTAAAACACCAGTAATAAGGCTTCAAGTCATGGTACATTTTTATGCTCCTAGGATGCATGGCATATGGAGAATTATGAGATTCCTGTGACATATGTCCTTTAATATCCTCTCTATTAGCCACACACAATTGATCATGATAATACAAGCACCCATCTGCTTTGATTTCATGCTCTATAGGCTTCCCCTCTTTAATCAAACCTATTATAAGATTGAGTTAGCTATCATCTTTTTGGGCACCTTTTACCTGTTAAATCAAATTAGGTTTCACCTATAACTCTACTAACAAGGCTCCATCTTCTAGGTACTGTATCTAGGCATTAATTACTTTTATGGCACATAAAAATTTTTTTGCTCAATACATTAGCTACAACATTCGTTTTATTGGGATGGTAATCGATCAGGCAATCATAGTCTTTGATAAGTTCTATCTATTTTTGTTACCTCAAGTTTATTTGTTTCTGATTGTGCAAGTATTTCAAACTCTTATTATCTATATACATATAGCATTTTCTCACCATAAAAACTAATGCCTCCATATTTTCAAGGAAAAAACACTAGCTGCTAGTTCTAAATCATGGGTTAGATAATTCCTCTCATATGGCTTTAGTTGCATGGATGCATCAGCCATTACCTTACCATCCTATATCAATACACACCCAAGTCCATTGTGGGAAGCATTACTATAAATAACAAAGTTTTTTCTTGACTCCAATTGTGTAAGAATAGAAGCTTCTATCAACATAGCTTTCAATTTGTCAAAAATTTCCTAGCACTTGTGATCCCACACAAACTTCACATCCTTCCGTAATAAATGCATTATGGGAGTAGCAATCAGTGAGAATCCTTTGACAAATAGCCTATAGTACCTAGCTAATCCTAAGAAGCTCCTAATCTATGTTACTTTTCTCGGAGGCTTTGATTCCATTGTAGCTTTGATCTTACTTAGGTCCACCTTGATCCCATTAGCTAAAGCAATATGTCTCAAGAATGCTACTTTATTTAGCCAAAACTGATACTTGCTTAATTTAGCATAATTTTACTTTTTCTCTCGAAGTCTATAATACCAACCTGATATATTGTTCATACTCTTGTCTAGTCTTTAAATACATCAGAATATCATTTACGAATACCACTACAAATTGCTCTAAGTATGGCTTAAATATCCAATTCATTAAGTCCATGAATGAAGCTAGGGTATTACTTAACCCAAATTGCATCACTAAGAACTTATAGTGCCATTATCTAGTGTGAAAGCTATTTTTAACACATTAAATTCCTTTATCTGGAGCTAATGATACCTAGATCTTAGGTCAATTTTTGAGAAAATGGTAAATCCTCTGAGTTGATTAAACAAGTTATCAATCCTTGGTAGTGGTATTTATTCTTAATAGTCACCTTGTTGAGTTGTATGTAATCTATACATAGCCATAGGGAGCCATCATTCTTTTCACAAATAGGACTATTGCTCCCCATGGCAAAATGCTAGGTCTATTGAACCCTTTATCCAATAACTCCTATAAAAAAACCTTTAGTTCTTTTAATTCTATAAGTGACATTATGTAAGGAGCTATTGATATTGGTGCGATGCCTTGGTACACCTTAATGGGAAACTCAATCTCACACTTAGGTGGTAACCTAGTAACAAATTTGGAAATTCTACCACTACTAATATTTTGCTGACATCGGGTCCTGCCTTTTTAATGCCAACTACATGTGCCAAATATACCTAGCAACCATTCCAAATCATTCACTTAGTTGTCACTATAGAGATAATATTAGACAAGAAATATATTATTTCACCAACTACTGTAATCTCATCCCTATCTACTATCAAAAGATTGAGTCTCTTCTATCTATAGTATACCATGGCATCGTGCCTAGATAGCCAATCCATACCTATTATGATGTCAAATTCATTAAAAGGTAGCTCAATAAGATTTGCTAGGAAGATATGCCCTTAGATAGTTAAAAGACAATTCTTGTGTATCTTATCCACTATCACATGATGTCTTATAGGATTATTGACTGTGATTTCTTTATTTAGAGATTCTAACTATAACCCTCTATCCTATGTTAGTGTAGTGCAGACATAGGAACATATAGATCCTAGGTTAACTAATGCCATGATAGGTGAATTAAGAAAGTAAAATGTAATAGCAATAAAATTAGGTGAGTCTATCTCTTCTTAGGCTTTAATGGTATGCTAATGTGCTGGAGCTTGAGCCTATATCCTTTAGGTTAGCTCTGATCGGGGGTTTTAACTCTATCTAGCTTTATCTCCTTTGCCCTCCCTCTAACTCTTAGCTAATGCTAGTGATGAAGCCTGGAGTCATGTGGAGTCCTCAATGTTAGTTCTTTATGGACAATCATTTTGGTAATAGTCCCTAGACTTGCATATATAGCATGCCCCTAGAACAAATCTCTAGCATATACCTTCATTTCTCCTTTGGAATATGCCATATATAGGTAGTGCACTTTTGGCTATAAAAACTAGTGCATTGGTGTATGGTCTTTGCTGTTGGGGACTAAATTATGTTGCTCGAGTCAAAACTAATCTCTATGATGCTTGCATAGCCGGGCTTCTTTTCTTCTTCTTTTTCACTTCTAAGGTAGAACTGCCTTCACTTGCAATGGAAAACCTCTTTTTCTTAAAGTTCTCCTTCATTTCTTTCAATATATCCTCAATTGTGTAAGCTATAACAACTAATGAAGAAAATTTTCAAATCTTACTCATAGCTACTGATAGTTAGATATTAGTGTTAGGCCTTTCTCAAACTCCCTCTACCTTTCTTTTTTAGTGGCCATAATCTCTATCGTACATCTACATAATCTAGTAAACTCTTTTTCATACTCTGACATTCGTTGTCCACTCTATTTCAAGTCAAGAAACTGCTATCTCTTTTTCTCTAAGTAGTTCTGTATAGTGTACCTCTTCCTAAACTCATTCAAGAAGAAGTCTTAAGTTAAGTCCAATAGAGCTTATGCTCTACCACTGTTCTCTACTAATGATGCAACTCGACCTATAATAGTGAGGTGGCACATATCAAATTCTCCTCTAGGGTGCATTTTAATTGCTTTAGTATCTGATTAGTTCTTTCTAACTACTATTCTACTATGGTAGTGCATTGCTCGAAAATTTTGATTTCGTGAATAGTGCTTCTCAAGGCATAAATAGTGTATCCTAAGTAACTAGGTCACAATAAGGAGGCCAAAGGGGAGTACTAGTCATAAATTTGTGGTGGGCTAAATAATGAAGAAAATGGAGTTATTTGGCCATTAAACCAATAAAATTTTTCTTATCGATACCTAGTGAATACTAACTTAAGTTCATAGTAGGCTAGAAAATGATTTGGTTGTGCCTAGATTCACCTAGAAATAGCATACCTTAAAGGTAAAAAATTCTAAATGATTCAATGGTGGTGGAATTGGAATATTCATACATCAGTTGATATTTAATTGAAATTTCTTAATTATGGGAGTGAATAGTTAACTTAGTTCCCATTGGAATTTGGGCATGAGATTTTAAGGATCCCTTAATTAATAGTTTTTAGAATTTTTACATTGAAAGCAATATTTTTTAAGGTCTTTAACATTTAAACTAGATTTTTGAATCTCAAAATGTAAATAGGATTAATCAGGGTCATTCAATCACCACGTGGCACAATCATGGTCATCTAACCTCTTAATATAAGTAAGTGGATATCTGTGTGAATGTATGGGATAAAAATTAACTCATCTTCTACCTAAGAACACCTAAAGTTGATGCCATTTTAGCACTTCTACCCTTCCTCACATTTTTTTCATAATTCACTTGAATCTCCCTAAAAACCCTAAATTGATATATGGAAAAATAATCCTTATAGTTTTTGGAGTTCAATTCTAAAGCTAGTTTTATGAGAAAAGGCTATTTACACGTAAAAATAGTGGTTTTAAGGCTTAGGGTTTTGAGCCCCAAAATCACACTAGACCCCGAATCAAACCCGGATCATTTTTTTAGGTAACTAGATTGTCTTAAATCATTATTCTACTTTTATTTTTGAATTTTGATTCGTATATATATATTTTTTTGAATTTTTATAATTTATTTTTGCATTATGGAATTTAGAGAACTTAAAGAAGGACAAGAACCAAGGTGAAGAAAAGTTGTAAAATTAAACTTAGGGCATCGAATAAAATCTCTATAAGTGTATTTGATAAAATATATGCTTAGAAGTGTGAATTGTGAAATTTTAATAATAGGTGTTGACTAGGGTTTACATGCTTTTAGGGGTTAGGATAACCATAAATTGATTTTAGGGCTATATTAGGGTTTAATGTGTGTGAATTGACTTATTTGAATGAAAAATGGAGTGAAAATGAGTTAAATATGGAAGATGGAAAAATGTGCATGTAATATGAAATTTAGAGACATAGTTAGAATTTCTAAAATTGTTGTATAGTGGTTAGAAATTATGGTGTAATGAGTTAGAATATTTAACTATGACATGTATTAGGAATGCATATTAATGACTATGTGAAATGATATGAATGTAATGCATGAGATGTACATGTGTGCATGGAGACATATGTAGTGTATTATGTGTGTAACATGGGAATTAGTGATGATACTTAATAATGCATGTAATGTTAATAGTTAACATGAGAATTGAAGAAGATAAGTGATGATGCATGTAATGGAAATGTGTTAAGAGAAAAATGATGTGGTATGGCTATATGAAATGATAACGCTTGATGATAGTTGATAAATATGCATAATGAGACCTATGTGACAAAATGAGTAACACAATACTAGCATGACATTATTAAATGAACATATAATGTGAACCTAGTATGATAATAAAGACATGTGAATAATAAGCATAGCCCATATAATTTAGACAATAGGTTGGATAGGTTGACCAGTCAACTAGGGGATATAGTAACTACCAGAGCATTTTGGTGTCATTGATATTGATATTTGATTATACTTTATTTTAATTGATTACATAATATGGATGCAATCATTGGGAGTTCCAATAAAGCCACTTAAGCAGATGCAACTACTAGGAGATTTAGTAAGACCACAACACACTTATAAGTTGACTATGTTAAACGTATTTAATTATATCATGCAGATGTAGTTACTAGGAGGTCTTGCAAAAACACCACACATAATCTTAAGTGGGTGTAGCTACTAGGATGTCCTGTAGAACCACCACACATAATCTTAAGTGGGTGTAGTTGCTAAGAGGTTTAATAGGACCACTATATATTACACTAACGTGACATGCTAGTGTAGCAGTATAGAGGTCCAAAATATGGGCCACTATACAACGTGATCTCGATATCTAATACATGTGTAATGCCTCAAAAAGCTCTAATTTATGAAAAGTACTTTCATAAGAGTGTTTAGTGGTCTAAGTATTTGAGTGATACTGACACTATCGGATGGAAGTATTAATTATTAAAAAATTAAAGATGAAGTTTTCAGCAAAAATAAAGTCATTAAAATGGTCAAAAGAGAGGTTAAAGTTTTAACGTTGATGCTATATGAATAGTGCTGTAGTGAAAGTTGAACCATAAAATGTTTTATTTATGCTCAAACTGACCTAAAAATGGCATAACCAAATAGTAAAAAAATTCTAACAAGTATAATGGGATTGGAATTAGAATTTTTTGAGAATGTGAAGTATTTTTTGGGAATTCCATAATATGAAAAATTGCATTTTTTTATTGATTAACTTGGAATTTTAGACTCAAATTTTAAGGGCACCTAAAATATGGCATTTATGATTTTCTAGTTAAATTCAAGATTTTTCAAGCTTATGGATTAATTTTAGTGAATTTTTTAATGAAAAAAAGGAAAAAAATATTAATTTAATAAGTATAAAAGGGAATTTTGTCATTTTGTTTCATCATCTTCCTTGCTCCATTCTCTTCCTTGGCTGACGTTTTTAAGAGCTCTCCCCCACTTTTCTTCATTTTCTTCTAATTTTACCTCATTTTTGCTCATTTTTATCATAAATTGTGCTTATACCATCCCGTAATCTAGAATTTTGGCACAAATTTCAAGAAAAAAACTATGGAGATTTCTTATTTTAAAATATGTGTGAATAGTGACCAAAGGCGGTTTTAGGGAGTTTTTTGAGTTTTTATTTTTTTTATAGCGTGCCTCGAGGACTAGTAGTAACTATATAAAAGTCAATTTGTAGTTTTGATTTATGGTTGATTTTATATGGATTTTTTAACATTATGTATATTATGTATTCAGACAAAGAGAAGGAGAAAGGGAAGGAGAAGTAATGAGTGATGATTCTTGGTGTATCTAGTGATCGTTGTAAGTGTATTTAGATTAATTTGTGTATTACATAAAGATGTCAATATAAAAAGTGTGTTTGTGTGTGTATGTGTATTATGCTATGAGGTGCATTTTGTGAAATTGATTAATTGATAATATGTTTGATCATAAATTATGTGTATTTGCTTTATATTATTGTTAATTTTAGTGACTTGTTGCATTAGGACTTGAAATGTCCATTATCGATTAATACTGAGTAATAATATATGTGTTTAACATAATAGTAAAGCATAAACATTTGTAGGATAAAAATAAGGTTGGTATAACAATTGGTTGGTATCATGTATGATTTATTTGGTGAATGCCAATGCCATGTAATATGAGTTGACCTAATGGTAAGTTATATGTATTTGATTAACATGATATTTAAGTATTATAACAAAAATGTGGTAGTACAAATGTTTAAATAAATGAGAACATGGCAACATAAGATAGTTTCCCATACGATTAGACAACCTAGATTGGATAGGTTAACTAGTCAACTAGGGATTGATAGCAACAACTAGGGTACATTAGTGCCTATATCAGGTGAGTGCAGCTATCATAGGGTCTATAAGGCCACTACATAACCATTTGGCTTGCAAACAATTACATTTGACCTTCGGATAATTAGGTAAGTGCAGTCATTTTAGGGTTTCTAAGACCACTACATAATCATGTGGCTAGAGAGCACTAACATTTTACTTTTGGGCAATCAGGTAAGTGCAATTGTTATAAGGTATAAAATGTAGGCCACTACACACTATGTATATAATTATTCTTTTTAGGACCCAATATCCAGTATTGATATGTTGTCTTTTAGGTATGGGAATGAAATGAGAATAATATTAATTTGAACCTGAGGATATAATACTAATTTGAATATGAGATTATATGTGATGATATAGTGATATGCTTGCTACATCACCTTGATTGTTAAAATGAATGGAATATATTGTCTATATTTTTTGTCACAGTTAATACACATCATTTTCACAACATATATGATAAGGAATATATACAAATGGATTTATGCACTCACACAATAAATATACTTCCATGTTGTATATATATGGATATATATATTTTATATGCTTGTATGTGAACATATGCATGTATCTAAACATAAGTTAATTTAAATACACCACTAAGCAATTACTTAGCATGTCATTTTTCATGTGATGTGTAGGTTTAGGTGAACGGCATTGTCCATAACCTTGAAGTAGAAGCTTTTTTGTGAGAAGACTCTTTTTGGTATAAAATTGTTTTTAGTATGGTTACTTGATGTATGTATACAAAAGCACTCTTATATAGCAAGGGATGGGCCTAACCTATATTGCAAATATGTTTTAAACACATCCATATAAATAGTATTTACTAGTATTTGAGAATGTGTGTGATGTATATAGATATTTTATGAACCTGTGATTATTATTATGATGCTTGAGACTGAGCAGTTTGTGTTAAAGGTTCAAATGGACCTAGAGATTATTGGTTTGAGCTGATTTATTATAAAAGTATTTTATTTGATAGTTTTCTATTTAGGGTTTGTGCACAAAAAGCATTATGCTATCAAAATTTTTAGCACAAGGTCTAAATAGAGAATTGATGAAAAAGATTTTTGATTTTTCATATTTTTGTCAACTATTACATGTAATACATGTTTTTAATAGCAAAATTTGTTTCATTAAGCATGTACATAATACTAGATTCTAGTTGTGTGCGTATCCCTTATTCAATTCCAGTGATTGGATCGAGTGAGGGGTGTCACATTTGGTAGTATTAGAGCTCTAGTTTAGGCATTCCTTGACATACATATATAGTTTTTATAAGAGTGCTTAAGATTTGAAAGTATAAATCATGTAATTATACTTATTAAGGCTTACAATCCATCTCTCTTGCCTATAGATAAGTGATGCGTCAGTTTGCACTGATTGAAATAGTAGAGGTTAAGAGCCATGCTCTGACCACAATTGGACAAGTGGCCACTAGGCTGAGTTTATTATGAGTAGTAGTGCTAGTCATGTAACATAGAGATCTCATGGTCAGCCTGCATGGCTATAGGAGATGTTAGATTTAGTTTGGTAGGTGACTACAATGGCCGCTACTGCTATAGTGCATCCTACACCACTACCACTACTAGTACAGTAAGAACCGATAGGTTTTTCTAAAACTTATTTAAAGTCAATGCTAAGGAATGGAGCCCAGTTCTTTAAATGAGAGTTGGAGAATGGGTTAAGTAGAGTAGAGTTTGGGATAAATCAAACTCTAAGGATTATATAGTAGTTGGGTTGTACCTAGGAGGATTATACAACTTATGCCACAACGTTGTTAGTTGATAAGGCTTTGAATTGGTAGGAGACCATCATAAAGCACCTGACTATAATAGATTTAACTTAGGATTTCTTCCACAAGGAATTTAAGAAGAAATACATTGTTAAACATTATCTTCACCTAAAGAGGCAAGAGTTCATAGTTTTAAGATAGAGATAGAGGTTTATATCTAACTATGAGAAAGAGTTTGTGAGACTTAGTAGATATGCTAGGGTAATGGTGGCTATTGAGGAAGATAGGTGTAGACAACTCACTTTTGACCTATGATGATAGCTAGAGATAAACTCTCAAGTAGTGGCACAAGCCTTCAGAAAATAGGTCCACACAAACCTATTAGAAAATGTTCGCATAGACTAAATATGATAAAGCGCCCAAAACTTAGGCCACAAAGCCCATAGACCAGCCTACTTAAACTTAGTTCACACGGACTAGTACAAACAATTTTGCATAGACTTGTCGATGAAAAAGCATTCTAGAAACAAAATTATTCCTATTCACTATAAGATTAAGAATCCTATTAGGATTCTAAATCCTTTTTGAATGGGAAGAACCTAAAACCTAAGACTACAAATATTTCTCTTTAGTCAAAGAGAGAGGGAGGCTAAAAAATATATGTTTCTTAGTATGCATATCAGATAAAAGCATTTAGAAATAATTACACATCCATCTGACTAATTAATCCCTATTTTCCTTCCAGATTTCCACACATTTGTGCTATTGCTTAAAGAGGACATTTGTTTAGGTAATATTTGAGTTCCATTATAACTTTCTTGCTACTTTCATAGGCCTATGATCTCTAAAGTTGATTGTAAGTGAGCCGATACTTTGTTATCCCCACTTTAGATCATAAAGAGTAGGTCATTGTTATGAGAAATTTACTAGCGCAATATTCATTATTATCATGCTATATCCATTCTATTGTGATGATTTATATTAAATGGACTTAATTGTGAGTATGATAAGGTATACATAGACTTAGATTTATTATTTATGAGTATGTTAAGGTTTGTACAGACTTATATTTCGTGTGTGAATATGATGAGTTGGTTCGTACAGACATACATCACGTAAGCATGAATTAGTATTTCGGATGTCTCGTTGTAAGCTATGTAATCTTGTTTATCGACATATGTTAACAAAATTGCATTAGGCATAAAAATACACATTATCATGAAGAGAAATATCATGCAGTCCGTACAGACTCCCTATCATGAGGGTTGTAGTCCACACGAACTTATAGGTGATAAATTGTATAATGTTTATTTAGTTTTACCTTGTTTATGCAAATAATTGTTCTTGATTTATAAAATTTAAATGTGTTTATGTCTTTGTCCTTTATATGTTATCCTTCATATGCTCTTGGTTTAATGCTATTTGCATTTGGCATCTTTTGAGTTACAATTGGGTCTGCTCACTAGATTGAAAGTTAGAATGGACCTTACCTTTCCTCAAAGATAGTTCGTACAGACTAAGACTAGACCTTTATAAGGTTCACACGAACTAAGTGATGCAAGAACGAGACCATTCCAGGGCTTTATTCTATTTTTTTTGGTTATATACCTATTATGTATTTTGGTTTATTTTGAGTTGTAATAGTTAGCTAATCAACTCATTTTACATGTTAATTGCCCAACGCTCGTGTTAAATAATTCTTCTACTTAATTTATCGGTGTTTTCATAATAAAATTATATTGTGGCTTTCCTTAATAAAAATTCACATAAACAACTATTTATATAAAGGCTAATCTCTCAAAGATGGGAGCTAGGCAATTACTACTAATTCCTTTGGAATTACGGGTATTGTTAAGCCATGCTATGACTAATCAGTAGCCTGGTTTTTAGATGTATGATTTGTATAATTTTGTACCTTTTAATTCTTGCAATTTTACTTATTTTCTTGCATGAAAAAGTGACATGGATGTTTAAATATAATGCGTGCTTATTTGATAAGGGACTGATAAACATTATAATGTATATGGATAACATATTATAAGGGCATAAATAAGATCTAAAATTCTAAACCTTTCTAGTATAAAAGATTAGAGGTCCTAGTGTAAAGGCTAGGTGGCAACTCCACTAACCACTCTCATCCCCTAGTAAAATATCATAATCTCTATAGTGGCAACTCTATTAGGGATGAGTAATTTTAATATGAAAGTGCCCAAATAATATGTCATCCAAATATTCTAAT
>CANXYI010832004.1:0-10065 GCA_948208565.1 Hura crepitans | reverse complement strand
CTTTTTAGGGCAAAAATTCATAAACTATTCTACAAGCTTCCAAAAATTCCCATTCTAGTCCCCAAAATTCTCAATTACAACCACTTAGACCCTTGCAAAATTTCAGCCCAATTTTCCACCAAAAACAAAAATCACTATTTACCATAGACTCGATTTTAACTTCAAAAATTCATGAAATATTCCTTGGTGCTCCAAAAATTCTCATTTTAGTTTTAAAATTCCTTAATTAGGGAGACTAAGGTCCATGAAAAATTTTAGGTCAAAAGTCAACTATTGACTTTTTGGCACTATTCATAGTCAGAATAAAATATTCAGAAAAAAATATCAGATGACCTCAGAAAATTCTAATTCCTTCACCACCATGTTTAATGGAATTTTTGAGATTCAAGGTATAGTATTTTCGAGACCATCCGGGCACATTCTCGGGTCTCGAGTTGTCCGGGCCCAAAATCTTTTTATCTCCGAAAATGGTAGTTTATGACCTAAAATGAATTATTAGTTCTACTAAAATTTTTAATTCATTTGTTTTCCTTATTTTCAGGCCCCTCAAAGTTTTTATGACCAATATGCTAGTCATTGGACTCGAAATGACGACCCACACCGTGGGGAACATTACTCGAGCCCCGAAAGCACTATTCATAAGATTTTGATGGTTGGGTGTTACACTTAATGTAGGTGCAGCTACAGCTGCAGCGTAGGTCTAAGAGGGCCACTGCATATCCGTTTACTTAACACGAGTGTAGGTCCAAGGGGGCCATTGCACATCTATTTACTTAATGCTGGTGCAACAGTAAAGTAGGTTTAGTAGGGCCATTGCATGCACACTTATATATAATGCTGGTGTAGCAGCAAAGTAGATCCAAAATGTGGACTATTGCACAAATGATAAATCCTATTATCTAGTATCAAGATTTGTGCCTCTCGAGTAAGGATTGAATAAGTGAATAGCCAAAATGCTAGTAAAGGAATAACATTGTGACAACTAAAGTTAAAAATGAATTTATATGGCTAGTGGTAAGATTATATTTGCATAAATTGAGTTTAGTACTACTGATAAACTAATATAATAATTTAAATAAATATAATAGTGTGAAATAAAATTAATCAAATGTATGTAGTTATGTGATGAAAGTGCAATATACATGAACAAAGACATATAAACAAAATGTTACAAAGGTTAAAATCTCGGTGTAAGTTACAATATATGGAATAAAATGAGAAAAAGGTAGAAATTACAAGATCAAGGCATAAAGAAGAAAGCATATAGAAAGTCAACTAGAAGAGCATAGAAATAACAGTAAAATAATTGAATTACTATTCAGATGAGACAAAATGGTTTAAGATAAATTATCAAGTTGTTTGTAGTAAAAAAGCATAAACACTATTAAGATGGGTATATTATTATTAAGCTTTTATTAAGAATCTACAGATATCAAGATAATTTAAAGATTAAAAACAACAAATTCATAAGTAGTGAATGCACCACTAAGCAATTTGCTCAATGCATTAGCTCTTGCTAATATGTAAGTATACTGGAGTAGGCGAGGAAGCAAATCAAGTCCCAGTAATTATGTAACTAAATAGACTAAAGATACAGGTAAGAACAGTCCACCACTAGCATTCTGTTTGCTGAGTGTTTTTACATTAATGATTGGCTAGGACTAATATAGTAGTATGTATGTGAATAATAGTTTCCAAAAATATGGGTAGACTACAAAAATTGTGTAAATGCTTTATTTATCAATTAATGATAACCTTGTTATGTCCATGGATGTGCGATTTGAACAAAATAACATAGGTGATATGATTAAAGAGATTCTTAATTGGCATGAAAATAGAAATAATTAAATAAGAGTATAAATGGCTTAAATGAGGAATAATAGTTGAACTAGACATATGACATCCTGTATTTGAACCGGCTATCAATTGGATATAAGGGTGTTACATTTCCCTCTACCCATTCCCAATCATGATATAAAATTTACACATTATTTTATATAATATCCAAACTTATACTTTTTGACCATTTTAAATTTAATTACTATTAATACCAGTAAATTCATATATGTAAAACCTTTATAAAAATATTTTTACTAAACATCTTTCATTATAATTGTGTTAATATAAATCATTCAGTATAACTTTTCTTTCTTATTGTTATTGCTTAAATTTTTCTCTTATATAGCTAATCAAATAGATTTATAATCTTATGTATATTTTATCTTTAATCATTTATTTAATTATTTTATACTTTATTTTACATCTGTCATGTATGGCCCTTGATAGCCTACACAATTATCCATGCCAGGATGCGGGATACACAAATATGACATCGAAGTGTCCCAAATAACAAATATGGCTCTACTGAATAAATAACATATATAAGGAAATAACACTCTTCTCGACAAACAAATGTGCACTAAAGTGGTAAATAAATATTCAGCTATGAACAAATCATCCCTAGTTAATTGGTCAACTTATCTTAACAGTAATTCCCTAGGTTATTAGGGCTTATTATCATTTGAAATTTTCTTATACATTAATTTTCATATGCAAATTTAGTTAATTAATTGTTGAGTTATGATTAGCTCATGTATTTATATATCCTTATTATTATTTCAAGTATTTCATGCGTTTACAAATTAATATATTTGTAAATTTTTATTTCATATTTAATAATTCATATAGACAATTTCAATTAATTGACCTTTTAATGTTATAATTTAATTTATTACCTTATTCGTTTATCCATATAATAGTCAAAATAAAAACGTATACTTATACTTTTATTTTTATCCACGTACTTAGATGTTTATACTTTATAAGCTCAATTTCTTTTTATTTCTAACATGTGCTCTACTTATATTTATTCATTTAATTTATATTATTATTTACAATGTTATTCTCTACTTTTTATTATTATTATTATTATTATTATTATTATTATTATTATTATTATTATTGTGACTCTTATATTGCACCTTTATGTATATCTTTACACACACACCCATCTTATTTTCCTTTTTTTATTCCATAGTTCCATATACAATTTATTTATTTAATTTCTCATATACACACACTAATATTAATAATTTAATTTACTCTTTTTCTTATTTATCCATCTTTACCTTTCTTCATTAAGGTTATTTTTTCTACTTATATTTCTTTATTCTCATTATATACACATTTATTCTTTTTATCATAGGTCATTTATTTCGTTACTTGCTCATTTTATTTTTCTTCTTTCTCTTAATCTTTTATTACTCAAAATCTTTTATTTATGTGTTTTCATTTTTACATATAATTAATAATTATTAGGCACTATATAAATTTTCCTATATTCTTTATACTTTCACATATACTATTTTGCTTAATTCATTTATTAACTAATTATACATAAACTATCATGTGTCAAATTGTCATCTCATTCTCTCATATTCAATTGTAAGCTTATGTGATAATTAGTTTCTATTTCCATTGAATAATTTTCTACTCACTATATTTATACACATGTAATGTCAACTTTGTATTTATTTATTCATATCTTATTCCTTAATCTTAATTCTCTAAATCTCAAATTCCTTTATTAAATTTGTATCTTATACCATCTTTAATTAGAATATTTGATTCAACTCTAATTAATATGCTTATGCCATTAAATTACAATATGTCTTCAATCTATGCATTAATACCCTTTTGGCTATAAGAAAATTTAGGGGTTGAATTTACTTTTCCTTTACTTGAATTTCATATATTGCATCTATATGATTGTGTCACCAAATCAATTCCTTAAATCTCTGAAATTCACACCCTATATACTTATTTATTATTTTTTTCTCAAATTTTAGTTTTTATAAATTTAAAAATACAAGGTGTCTATTATTTTATTTTATTTTATTATTTTATTTTTTTACTCTTCTTTCTACTAATTTGCATATAAAAATTTAATTACTAATTAATTCTAAAGTGAAATTTCTTAAAAATTACATCCATTTTCTCTTTATATCATGATTTGGCGTAAAGGCATTTCTTAAGCACAAATTTATTTTTCATCATTTTTCACTTCTAAATATTTTGATTCAAGTCCAATTATAAGTCTAACCTATAAATTTTCATTCATGTAACTATAACATAAATAACAGAATTCACATATAACATAAACACATATATTCCATAGTTTAAGAGACACATACCGTATTTAAAGTCTACACTTATTTTCATGTCTTCTCATCCTTAATAATTTTATTTTAAGATCTAATTGAAATCCTAAGGTGTTAAATTAATTAAGAACCTAATACATAAACATTAATTTCTTACATAATGTAATATTAGCAAAGTTCACAAGATTTAGGATATACATACCTCATTTTAAGTTTTAATCTAAATAAAACTCTTTTAACTCTTTTCAATCTCCCTTCCCTTCTCTAAATCCTCCACTTCCATAACCAATTTCCTCACATAAGTTCCACCAAAATCATTATTATTCATATAACTTTAATTAAACTACATAATCATGAATTTAACATCAAAATTAACCTATTTGAATAATTAAAATTGAAATAAACTCAATACTTACATATTCAGGTAGTATTCACATCCACTTTTTTTTCTTCTTTCCTTTTCATACTTCATGCTTTCATGAAATTGAGTAGGGGTCCATCTATTATTTTGGGTGAAGTATCATTTTGCATTGAAAATTTTAGTGTTTGGAATGGTTGATTAAAGAAAGAAAATTTAGAAAAAAGGGGAGGAGAGGTTTCAGCCACTCTTGCTAAGGGAGGATGATGGAATTTTCTCTTATTGTTCCTTATGATTTATGACATAAAAGTCTTATTTATATTATGTGATTAATGGTCAAAATTGATTACAATAATTAAAATTTATGGCTAAGATTAATCTCCAATGAAAATATCTTCTTTTTATTTCTTTTTTTTTTGTCACATTATATTTATGAAATTTATTAATTAAATTAGAATTTAGAGGGTTGAGATTGTAAGGTGTACTATTTGATCTAAGGGTGAAAATAAATCCCTACACAAAAATCTAATAAGAATCTTTTTATTCATTTAATGGTGTTATAATTATATAAAAGATTTTTGTCATCACCATAGATGACTCGTAGGGCTAGGATTTCATTGGATACTATTCAATCCAATGATCTAAAATAATCACTATAAAAAAACCTTACATATTTTATATTTTTTTCATAATTTATTTTTAATTGCTCCACTATTAAAAAAATTTCAACTCTATGGTTTTTAGATTCCTTGGAATATTTGACCATTAGGGTGTTTAGCATTTGGATCAATTTAATCAAATTTGTTGAATTTTTGATTCAGCTTTGAATAGTTTACTATTCATTTTAGACTGGATCTTAAATTTTACTTTTGACTTTTAACCACCTTATCATCCTTATTTTCATCTCAAATTACATTATAATTCTTCTTCTAATTTATCTTTTCATCGAGTGGGGTTAGTTCCACTTGGACCCCGAGAAGTACTATTCGCATCTCGGGATTCACTATTCATTGGGATTATATCTCGAACCTCCTTTTTCATATTTTCTTACTCCACTTATACTTTATCCTTATCCTTTACCACTTTCTATGTTCTTATCCTTCCATTTACCATAATATATGCATTTTTAATTTTATCCTTGGTCATTCTTCAAAATTGCATCTTTGCCCCTCAAGCATTTTTCTCTTAGTTATTGACACTAACTAACTCTACTTGACTCGCATGCCTTGTCTATTCCCCACTTTTTCTTCTAATTCCATTTCTATCCATATGTAATATCGAGATAAAAGTTAGGGCATTACACAATAACTGTGTATGAAAGGGTTAAGTTAAACCACTTGACTTTTCGACACTTGGGTAGTCGTTACACATGGCTAGATGCCTCTCATGACTTGTACATATGAGAATTATTAATTAGAAACTAATTATGTTTAATGATATTAAATTATAAGAGTCTTAATTGAGTAGGATTCTAATTCACTGTGTACTGCCAACTTGCCTCGGAAGCCCATAAGGTCACATACATAAAGAATTTGAGATGATAATCAAATTTATCAAATATTTAATGACATGAGGTGTCATTAAATATAGAAGAAATAATAAATAAAAATAAAAATGGGTTTAGAGTTCAAGCAAATATATTTGGCCTAGAATTAAGGTTAGATACATTAGGGTTGGAGGCCCAATTGGGAATTTTATTTTAATATGATTTTTGACTAGCCCTTTAATAGTTAAAAGGCCTTCAAATGAGGACTAGAGTTAATTTTAATTAGGGCATAAAAAAGCCTCAATGGCTACCAAATTGCATAAGCCTAGTAAATGGGTTATACGTAGGGAAGAGTAGGCAACCCATTTTGTGGGCCTTTTTAAAGAAATTATGGGTCAAATTTTTATGAGAAAAAAGTCATACCTAGGGAACCTAATTGACTATAAATAGCCTAAAGAAATCAACAACAAAAAAGAGCTCCTTGTGTTGCTCTTTGTGTTAAGATTATTTTTACTATAAGGAGACTTTTTCTTCATTCTACTTCTCTAATATGAAAAATTTTAATAGCCTTTAGATTTTTTGTGTTTCTTTCAACATCAAGCCTTGTATGGATATCTTGGAGGTGTTCTCATAAGTATTACTATGGTTTGTGACAATCTAGTGAGGTGAATATAAGAAAAGGGCGCTTTTCTATGAATAATGGCAAATTTTTTCATCTATTTTTTTGTTGTTTGTATCCATTTTCAAAATTTCTATGTCTTATCAATATTTAGGTTTCTTGAAAATTTTTAAGCCACATTATGCATGCTTTAAGTAAAATAACATGATATCATAGATAGGTTTCATTGAAAGATTTGAAAATGACTAAAAAATCGATTATGGTAAACACACTTATATGGCCAAATATAGTGTATAATGGTTGTGTGATTTTTATTTTTTTCATATTAATGGGATTAATGATAATTTTGTATGTATAAAAATATGATCTTGGTTATTTTTAAAATTAAAATTGAATTATGCACAAAAATCACATGTTTAACATGCTAGTATGTGTGAATAAGTGTTTATAGTCGTGTTCATGTTCTTGGTTTCCCTTGATTGATTTTATTGAAATTTTTATAATTTAGAAATGTTTATTTTAATTCTAGGCTCTATGAGCATGTAAAATAAATGGAATAAAATTAGAGAATTAATAAAATAGAAATTTGGTATTTTGAATAGTCAAAAATCGATTATTGTGTATAATGTTTTATTTATTTTCTAATAATTCTAGAATTAATTTTACACAAATATGAGATTGTTATGATGTTAATTAAAATATTTTGTTTATTTATTTGCAATTAAGTCCTCTATCTTTTTTCTAATTTGTATTTATTGCTTATTCTCATTTTGATAAAGGTCCTATTGAATACATTAGTTATTATATCTTTAGTTAAATTAATTAATCCCTCTTTAATTAACTAAAATTCTTTCTTTACACCAAACTTAACCAATTGAGTCACTTAGATGCACTAAGTCTAACTCAAATGTTACAATTCTCCCTCGCTTAAACTATTTCATCCATAAAATATAGATATATATCTTAGGTAAACAATTAAGGTTATTACTGCTTCATAACTTCTTCATATTCTTAAATGGCTTCTTCCACTTTATGATTTCTCTATAAAATTTTTGCTAAAGAAACCTTCTTATTTCTCAATTCTTTGACTTCTTTAGTAAGGATAGCCATAGGCTCTTCCTCATATATTAAATCTATCTACATTTTGATCTTTTCCACTTGAATAACATAAGAAGGGTCTCATCTATATCTTTTTAACATTCATACATGAAATACATTATGAATTCTATCTAATTCTAAAGATAATGCTAACTTATATGCCACTAGACCAACCCTTTCTAATACTTCATTAGGTCCAATATATCTTGCCTTCAATTTCCCCTTCTTACTGAACTTAAGGATTTTCTTTTAAGTTGACTCCTTAAGAAAAATATTTTCCCCTACTTGATATTCAATCTCTATTCTTTTAAGGTTAGCATAGGATTTTTATTCATTTGTTGCTGCTTTTAATCTATCTCTAATGACCCTCACTTTATATTTTGCTTGTTGAATCAATTCTAGACCTTTCAACTTGCTTTCACTTAACTTTATCCTTAACAATGGTGTCTTACACTTTCTCCCTGACAATGCCTTATATTGTTCCATCTTTAAACTTACTTCATAACTATTATTATAAGCAAAAACAACTAGAAGTATGTATTTATCGCAATTTCCTCCAAACTCTATGGTGTACCCTCTTAATAGATCCTTGAGCACTTGAATCACTCTTTTTGATTAACTATTTACTTAAAGGTGGAAAGCTATATTAAATAATAACTTAATACCAAAAGCTTCATTTAACTTTTTCCAAAATCTAAAAGTAAACCTTAGATCCCTATCTGATATAATGGGGATAGGTACACCATGCAGTTATACTATCACATTTACATATATCTCTACTAACTTATTCAAGGAATGATCAGCTCTGATTGGAAGTGAGTGACTTGCTTAAATGATTAACTATCACCCATATGGCATCTTTTTTCCTTATGTAACTAGTAACCTTATGGCAAAATCCATATTAATCTTATCTCACTTCCATTTTGGAATGGGAATATGTTGTAACAACTTAAAAGGCATTTGATGTTTTGCTTTTACTTGCTAATATCTTAAGCATCTACTAACATACATTGTAATTTCCTTTTTTTTTTTTTATCCTAAGGCACCAATAATGTGTTTTGAGATCATTGTACATTTTGGTACTTCTTAGATACATGGCATACGGGTTACATGAGCTTTTTCTAAAATTTTTCTTTTTTTTTTAAATTTTACCTTATCTAGTACATAAATTTTATCTTGAAAATATAGGCATCCATCTGTACCTTTAACTTGGTACTTGTCACTTTTTCCTTTTTGAGTTTGCTATAGCTTTACCATTAACTCAACATCTTTTTTCTAAGCCTCTTACACTTGCTAAAGTAAAGAAGGCTTGACTCTTAATTCTACTATCAAAGCTCCAGTTGGATTTGATGGAGAGTATTCATGGCCTTCAGTGATATATTTAAAACAAAAAAACAATTGTTGGCATTTAATTCTTCAATATCTTATCTTGAAATTAAACATGCAAATTATATATTCTTACCTAATAAAACTTCCTACTAAGAGCATTTGCCACTACATTAGCCTTTTATGGATGGTACTCAATAATACAATTAGACTCCTTCAATAATTTTGTCAATCTCTATTGCCTTAGGCAAATATTTTAAACTCTTATGATTAGTATATATGTAACACTTCTTTTCATAAAGATAATGCCTCCATATTTTTAATGCAAAAACTATAGCTATTAACTCAAGCTCACGTGGGGAAGTTTTGTTCATACGCCTTAAGATTTCTAAACGCATAGGCAATTACTCTTTCTTTTTGCATTAATACACATGTTAATTCATTATATGAAGCAACATTGTAAATCACAATATTTTTACTAGATCTCAACTAAGTAAGTATAAGGCATTAGTTAACATAGCCTTAAGTTGATCAAAACTAGCTTGACATTTCTCAGTCCATTCAAATTTCATATATTTCCTCAACAATCTAGTGAAGGGTGGTGCTATCAATGAAAAACCCTTAATAAATCTTCAATAATACCCAACTAGATGCAAAAAACTTTGAACTTTAGTAACATTCCTTAGAGGCTTCCATTCCACTATGTCTTCTATCTTTATTGGTCCTTTATATTAACACTATATGTCCTAAAAATTATATCTCTTCTAACCAAATGTTACATTTGCTCATTTTTGTATACAACTGTTTATCTTTTAATGTCTATAGCACTATTCTCAGATATCTATCATGCTTATCTTTGGACTTTGAAAAACTAAGATACCATTGATAAAGTCTACCACAAACTAAACCGAGTATGGATTGAATAGGATATTTATTAAGTTTATAAAAGTAGTTGGAGCATTAGTTAGCCCAAATGACATGACTAAAAACTCATAATGCCTGTATCTATTCCTAAATA
>CANXYI010831636.1:0-10905 GCA_948208565.1 Hura crepitans | reverse complement strand
TTTGCTATTGCACCAATGTTATACGAACTTAATTATGCAATGGCTCCAAATGGACCTATACTGCTACTATGCCAGCCTTAATTTAAATAGTGTGTAATGGTCCACATTTTGGACCTACACTATGGCTGAACCCATACGAAGTCAATGGCTATGCAATGACCTAGTTAGACATACATTGTAGCTGTACCCATATTAAGTAAATGGTTGTGCAGTGGCCTAGTTAGACCTGCAGCTGCGCATTAAGTAAATGGTTGTACAGTGGCCCAGTTGGACCTACACTATGACTGCACCCACGTTATCTATTTAATTTGTAGCTGCTTTAATTCCCTAGTTGACCAATCAACCTATCTAATAGGTGTCTAGATCATATGGGCTATGACTTATTTAATCAACATTATTTACACCTTACTTATTTCTAAGCCTTACTTAGTTCAATTCCTCCTTATTTACATAGTTTTACCTTATTAAATTGCATGCTATGTCTTTCACTCCTTAAGTCCTTTTTCAAGTCAATTTACATCTCTTACTTCATTTCTCTATTTACTAGCACTTTCACTATTTATGTCTTTATTTACTAGCACTTTATTTACTCGCACTTACTTACTTGTTGTTTTCTGTCAAGTTACCTTATGAGACTTCTTTCCTTCTTCTATTGTTAAACCCCTTTTGACATACATATTCACCAATTTTACTTTAAATTTTCATTTGATTTCTAATACACCTTTTTGGACATTTTAAACTTACTTTAATTTAATCTATTTCTACTTACTTTTCTTTATCTATTAGACATTTCTTCTGGTTACCTAAATGTTCATCCTTAATTGTTTATATGTGAATTAACACAATTTACTGCTTTTAATTATTCTATTGTTAGTTATACATTTACTTCCACACATTCAATATTTTACCTTATTGTCTTTTAGATCTCATTTGTGTTATTACACTATATGAAGTTGTTACATTATCACCTACATTTTATACCTTTATAACCATATATAACACACGTTTAATTTAGGTCACACTTCATTATGTCATTGATGTTTCTCTTATATACATAATTCCATTTCACTTAATTCAATTACACATCACAATGTACTTAGATTTAATAAAACATGACACTTTACATGTATATATATGTTAACTACACTATTACATGCACTTACACATGTTATTCTATCAAAGGCACACATATATTAACGACAATTTTGTCACCCTAATTCCATTTAACTCTTGTTATTATTAATTATATAGCCTAATCTATACATTAGTTATGCATTTCACACACATAGACACATAATGTTATAAATTCCATATTAACATGCACACTTGAATATCATGAAAACAAAGAAACAATGGCATAATTCATTGAATACACTTATAGAGACATTATTCAAGGTCTCAAATTTGATTTTATAACTTTCATTTACCTCGATTCTCATGCTTTGCTTATTTTTCTAAGTTATATAATACTTTAAAAATTAGAAAAATTATTAGAAAAATGTATACAACTCTAAATATAAAACTAAAAACATAATCATAATCTACAGCATCTACAGTTGCCTAGAAAAATACTTAGGATTCAATTCGGGACTTAGTGTCATTTAGGGGTTGAAAACCCTAAATCTTTTAAGCTCCATTTCCTCTTTAAAACCTATATTTCTTCCAAATCTAAGGCTAGATATGGATTCTAGACATTTCAAGGATCAATTACCTTATAATATATAAAGGATTTTGATGTGTTTCAGGTAAGAAATGAAGAAAAGAAGAGAAAAGAGAGGGAGAGTGAGGTAACTTTGGTCTTTCAAGGATTTATAGAAGAAGATGAGTGAATCTAGCAACCATACATAGGCACATACCATAAAACATTTATATTATGTAGATAGATGGCCATAATCATGCCATGTGGCAATCAAACATCCCTCGGTTAACTCTATTTACATTTTAAACTTCAAAAATGCAAAAGAAATTTTAGAAGTCTATAAAAATCATGCTTTTAGTGCCAAAAATAATCTCTAGGTCAAGAAGCTCTGAAACTAACCCATGATCTTATGCTCATGTAGTGCATATATATGAGTGTGTAGACCTTAAATCTATTAAAGCCAAAGTAAAAGAGTTAAAGAGAAGAAAGTTAGTAATAATAATGCCTAGAGAATCTGCCTTCTCCCTAGCTCATACAACATACTGTTTCACTCGTACTTTAGGCTCTACTCTAGACTTGGATATAGCCCTCTAAGCTGTCTCTATCCTATCTCTCATGTCACCTTGATCTTTTTTTAACCTTCGATAGAAGTAGATGTTGATCCTTTTCCAATATCGAATCTCTTCGAACAGTCTCTAAGAAAGTGATTTGGTGAACTGCACCCAAAGCATACTCTTGGCTTATTCTTCCAGTGCTCTCATTTATATCTCTTATGGCTTATTGGCCATTGAGGTATAAGATTATTCCTAACTATAGAGCTTGTTGCACTAGCAACCTATGATTATTGCTTCCTTTTACTTTACGCCCCTTGTCCCTACTTTTGAGACTGACCCGATCTCTAAAATTATTATGATTGTCCTTCAGTCTAACCTTCTTTAAAATTCATTTTTTGGATTTTTAGCCCCACTAGCTACTTTATAGCCATATGACCTTCTCTTTTGATATAACTCTCTTCTCTCTTTCTAACATTCTTCGGTAGTAACATACATCTACAAGAGCTGTAAAGTCTCTTATCTTTATGGGAGGAATATAGGTATTAATCTCAATGCTAAGCTCTTTCTCAAACCTTTTACATCTATCAGCTTCAGTCTATACCACCTTTGGCATATCTACTCAGCATGGCAAAGTCCTTTTCATACTTTGCTATAGTCTTCTAGCCTTACTTCAGGTCTATGAACTCTTATCTTCTATTCTCCAGATACCACTTTATAATGTATTTTTTATGGAACTTTGCTAAAAACAAGTCCCAAGTTAAGTCATCCTTAGCTTTGTGCTCTATCAATCTGACCCGTCACTAATAGGCCTCTTTTTGTTGGGGAGAGGTTACACAAATAACCTTCTCCTTAGGGTAACACTTTAATTGCTTTTTAATCCACTCTACCAGTATATATCATTCTCTTGCCTTAGAAGTCCTTAGCTTAGCTCCTATCTTCTTAATCTTCTCAAGATAGGTCTTTTAGAGAGCTTGAGATAAAAGCTATGGTAGCTATGGTACTGGTGCTAGATCTAAAAATTGACCCTCTTCTTCTAGCCTCTTAGCCAATAATAATCAAAGCATGTTTCTCAACTTCCTCATCATTATGTGATGTATGACTCATCTTAACTATAGGTAAAAGAACAATGCATAAGCCTCGATACTATAAATCATGTGATGTATAAACTTAATCATAAAGCACTTAAATATTACCAAGCAATGCTTAAATATAGTTATAATACCACCAAACATGACACCCTCTACTCAATCTAGTCGCCAGACTTGAATAGAGAGAGTGCACACAAGCATGCTATTCGAACTATTATATCTTAACTTATTAAAACATGTTTATATTTACTCTTAACAAAATGCTTTGTTTATGAAAATGTGGGTTAACAAAAACTTTTCAAAAACATGATTCCAAATTAATTTTGGGAATCCTCATGTCAAAAAATTAGTAGCATAATAGCTGTACCGGGACACTATCCTAAATATGAATAGTAACCTATATTAAAATCAAACACTTTTATATCATATCAAACCCAATCTAAAAGTTCTGTGGTCCTCTGATCACTTTATATCAATTAACAATGTAAAACACAATCTTAACCTTAGAAAGAGATATCATACAGTAAAATATTTTAAAGTAATCTTTAATAAGGTTACAAAAACATTAGCAACTTTAAAATGCATAATTATACAATTTACACCTATATTCCTCACTATACAACATATGAGTTCTTCTACATTTATATCACATAAATTATATACAACAAAATATATATGCCAAAACAAAATGCCTTCTCTTGTAGATTTTGTTGTACTGAGGCTTTAACTTAGATTGTTCTTCTTAAACCTATGCATTAAAAAGAAACACATGATATGTTAAGCAATAGTTTAGTGGTTCAATCAATATAACATGCTATATAGTACTCTTACATGTATGCATAAATATTATCTTATAGGTATTATAGTAAACAAAAAATCACATGGGCATTATCATTTGTGTATATGTGTAGTAAGAGTGTTGTACCAAAGAAACATGTCATAATTTCTTGCATAAGATAAATTAATATGCAAATTATAGAATTCCTTATGTTAATATTCTTATTATCTTTAATTAAATACCCATATAAAAAAACAAGAATCCTATGAATAATAGGGGTGGATGGCCAGTATGACCTCTAAATCACTTGAAGGCCATCTTTTGACATAAGTTCAGAGATTGAGAATAACATAAGCCCATCGACCGAATATAGCATAGGTTTATAGATCAAGGAAAACATAAGGCTGAAGACTAACATAAGATACATAAGGCCATTATGAATAATTATGAACCCAATTGTTCATCTACCAACATAGGCCTAAAGATCGATATAACAAATACCCAAAGGTCAACAAATAGCATAAGCCTATTGACCAACATAAAAAGGCATAGATGTACCATAGCAACCACTAATAACCTTAGTTAACTAGTTAACCTATCCAACTAGGTTGTCTTACTCAAATGGAATATTAATTATATTCATTTAGTTTTACCACCTTACTTTAGTTTAATTAGCTTTATATTTCATATTTTCATTTTGATGTCATTATGGTTCTTTAATTCATTTTAATAGTATGTGACATAGCTTAGGCATCATATTTAAGAATAATGTACATATAGATTACATATAGCATCCAAACATATAATATGTCCATATTACTATCATGCATACATAATGCCTCAATTTGTCATAACATAGTCATTAACATCACCATAAGTCATTTTATCATGACTGACCACATAACTTATGGCCATCATACAATTCCGCCAACATAGCTCTCTAAAGAGCACTTACATAACTCATGTGACATATAGCAAATTGAATAAGTATTACCAATACATAAAAGTATCACACCTTAACACGGTGAATTTCAGTCCAACACCAAAAAGGTAACATATAATACTTTAAAGTAATCATTTAAGGCATTTTTAATATATCAAAATCACACTTTCATGCCATTATCCACTCAGCCCATTCATCATCCACACTCAAGCATGCATTTATTCCATAATCAAATAAATTCAATTAATTGCACTTAATGCATGTATATTGCATAAATATTCAATTAACACTTAAGTATACCCCTTATGCACCATTCGACCACTGTTAGTGCTCCCTCAATTCCTTCACTTCTCATAAATTCATCATGCTACATATATTTAATAAAATTCATATAATACATGCTATTATTAGATTAATTCACATTCACCTCAAATATATCACATAATGCACATAATAGTCCATATGTATATTAATACTCATTTAAGCCATAAGGAAATGAACATGCACACCATCACTTTTTTCATCATAAATACATAAGATAACATACAAATTCAAGGCAATTAATCATTCAATCATAATTTGCACACAATTACACTTGTACATACATGCACTCACTTAAGGCATACATGAATTAAGCATTTTATATCAATTATAGTTACAACATGAGTTAAAACATGCACATGAGGCTTGACTATGCCTTCTCATTGCCTTTATTGGTCTGTTTCTCCCCCAACTCAACTGTGACATATATATTTGTTTTGTAAAAATCCATGAAAATCATATGTTCACTAAAAATAAAAATTAACTATATAGAAACACTATTGAGCACCTAAAGAATATGGGAAAATGTTAAAGTTCAAAAAAACTTACCCAAATAAAAAATAGTCACTATTCATAGAGGTGCAAAATTGAGCAATCCATCCAATATTTCTATGAATTATCACTTAATCGAATGTCTAAAGGCTATGGTAGTGTTGCTATATTATTTTGGTGGTTTAATATGGGCTAATTTGAAGGGAGGAAGAATTGAAAATGGAGAAGAAGGGAGGAGTTTTTGACACTATTCAAGCTTTGACTTTGTTAAATAAATAATGAATTATTTGTGTGGATTTTATAAAAAATAAATCATTTCCTTTCTTTTTCCATTTTTTGGAACCAAGACTCACTTTCTTTCTTCCAATTTAACCTCTAAAAGTTCATTTAATTATTATTCCATAAACCCCTAAAAATTAGAGCTTAAAAACCACAAAAAATAGAATAAAATGTCGTAATTTTATATAATCCAATTTTAGTAAAAATACTTGATGATCTCTAAAAAGTCTAATTTTAGGGCTATTTCGAATAATTAAGTATCAAGTCATATAAATCCCAAAACTTTCTAAGCAATTTTAGAATATTTTTTGGTTCAATTAAAACTATGTCACTATTCACATGACATTATCATAAAACTTAATTGCATTTTTAACTATCTAAACAACTTTATTTTGACTTCAAATTTCACCTAAAACTATGTTACAATTAATACTTTAATCTAATAAAATTTATACCCCCAGCTCCATGAAAATACTATTCACATCCCCAAAAAGTACTATTCATAACATCGAGATTTTTTGGCCATTATGCCTTACTTGTCAATAGGTTAAGGCAAAGCATCAAGTTCCTTCTAGTTTGCCTCATCATATCACAATACCATAAGGGAAATGGGAAAAGGTTTCCAAGGACTTTATTGTTGGTTTGCTAATGATAAGGAACAAGTGTGATGTAATATGGGTGATTATGGACATATTTACCAATAACACACTTTTTACTAGTGAGAATCAATTATTTTTAGAGAAGCTTGTAAACTTACACATTGATGAGATTGTAAGGCTACATGGAGTGTTGTTGTCAATCATATCATATTGAGACCCAAGTTTTACCTCTAGTGTAATGCCTAAAAAACCTGGCCTCATGAATAATACTTCTTGGGTTGCGATTAGGGTTTTAGAGTAATAAACCCTATTAAAGTGACCTAGAGGGTAGGTACTAGCCATGAAACTTCAAAGGGAAAAATAAGGTAGAAAATAAAAGAATTAGAAGTAGCCACTGGACCAAAAAAAAAATATTCTTTTAGGCGGATATCTACTGAATAGTGATCTTAGTTTGAGCTATGATAGAAAGAGGTCAAGATATGCTTAGATTGACCTAGAACTACCATAGCTTGAAGTTTAAAAATTATAAATTACCTAATGGTGAAAGAATTATAATTTTTTGACACCAATAAGTATTTTTATTGAATTTCTTATTTACGCAATTAAAAATTTTAGCCTATTTCCTTTGTCTTTTAGGACGAGGTTCAAAGAGGACTTTAATTGTGAAATTCTATAATTTTTGAAGCCTTAAGAAGTAATTTTAGAGATCATTAATTTTAAAAAGAAATTTCTAGAGATTTGAAGAAAACTAAGAAAAATACTAGCCGTTGGATCGCTAAGTGGCAAAATTGTGGCCGTTCGTGTGTTTAATATAAAAAGGTGAGATCACATGTGTGCATAACATATGGAAACCACTTTATCTCCTTCCTTCACCATTGAAGCTAATGTCACTTCCCGTAAAACACCATTCCCCCATTTTTCATTCAATCTCTTTAAAAATCAAAGCAAAATCCTTGTAAATTATAACCAAATCAATCCTCATCGCGTTTAAGTTCCTATGATGCTATTTATTTCTTAAGAAAAATAAGATTTTATGGGAAAATAAGAGAATTAAGTGTTAGGTTTTTGAAAAACCAAAGTCAAGGTAAGCCTATTCTAGGGTTCTAATATTTTTTTTAATGATATTATGAGTGCTCAGAATTATGGTATGGGTGTTACTTTTAAGTTTTAATTTGTGTAGACTTTTTTATGAATTTTCTTGACAAATTATTTATTGTAAAACTTATATAAAGAGGAAGGGAGGCAAGCCAAAGGCAAAGAGAAGTTATGAGGTGGTGTTTAGGATGCCTAAAAAATTGCTCTATAAGTGTATTTAGCAAAATATATGTACACTTTGTATTTTTGTGCATTTTCAAGTTTGTATACTATTATAGAAGTTGTAATTTTAGTGTCTTGGATGGTCATAAAATGTACATAAAGGTAAAATGAGGTTTAACATAGCCAAATTAAATGAAAACAATAGTTAAATGATGAGAAAATTTGGTGTATGGATGAAATGTGAACTTGATAGAAAGTTATGTAATAAAAGGGCAAAATGGAAATTTTAGGCATTATGCACACAATATGTATAAATTTATTACATTTGAATAATTGAGTATGTTAAAATGATATTTGGTGGATAAGAATGAATTATGTTGGAAATGTGAAACATTATGAGTATGTATGTGTGTTTTACATTATCTGTATACATGTAGTTACATGTGAGAGGTAATGTAACTTATGTTGTATTATTCATATAATTTAAATTTCATTTATGATTATGGTATGTAAGTTCTCAAATGGGAGTTTTGTACAGAATATAATGGCATCAATAAGTAGAATAAAGGGATAAATGTGATTATGTGTTATGAAATAAGAACATGTAATGTAAAATCGTATAATGTAAAGTGTCAAAGGCACATGTGTAATAGACAACCTACTAGATAGGTTGACTGGTCAACTAGGAATTTAGTAGCTACTAGATAAATGATATTATGTTATGTGTATGCAGCCACCATCATGTCCATTTAGGCCACTACATATACACCTATTATGTCTTGTCATAGCTAGTTGCATTATTTATATATTGCCATGATTTATGCGGGTGCATCCGCTAGCAAGTTTGACAAAACCACTGCATATAAACTTATGCAGATGTAACTATTGGCAGCTTAGAGTATAGACTTATGTCAACTCAAAGCTTAACTAAGTATGTCTAATTGAGCCCTAGACATATTGTTCTAATAATTTTACCTTTATTCCAAAAATGCCCTTTGTGAATCCTATTCACACATGGCATTTTACTTTAGCCAAAGACCTTAATAAAGATTACTCATTAGAACTGTAAGATAAACTCCTTACTATAATCTGGGGTAGTGAATCTTTTGTTGATTATACCCTATCTTCAAATATGTCATGCCATACCCAAGCACCTGATTATTTATACTTCTTGTTCGAAGTAAAAGCTTTAGAGTCAAAGTATGTCACTCTATATTTAAGATAGTTAATGATCTCAAGTCTAAAGATACTTGTACCATTGATATAATGAAATATTTTCATTGACATAGATTAAATATCCATGTGAAGGTCTCATGGTAGGCCTTCAATATACTTACTTCCAACATAAGCATCCACATGTTCACTCTAAGCATCTTTATGCTTATAGTTTGTGAGAACTACTACTTTATCCAATCAAGAAGTATAACATTTGCTGATCTATCCACATTAACAATGCCCTAACTTGTTAATACTATGATCAAGGATATTTTGGCTTGTCACATTTGTATGTAATAAGAATCTCACATTATGAACACTCCGTGATTTACTCAATACTATGATTTTATACTAAGGACTTTATAACATAGTTTATGACATTGTAAACAATCATAATTAATACATAAAAGTACCATGATATAAAGAGAAATTCCCTTTACATTAATTCACAAGCTTTAAACACATGAATATAACCCTATTACATAAGCTCTAGGGCATACATCTAACAATCTCTAACTTATACTAGAGCCAATCACCCATGTACTTAATACATATTACATTTACATGTTGATCAAACTTCCTTTGTGATAATGCCTTTATGGAGCTTAGATAAAAAGGAAAGGAGGTAAACCAAAGGTAAAGAGAAGTTGTGAGGTGGTACTTAGGATGCCCAAAAATCACTTTGTAAATGTATTCAATAAAATATGTGTACATTTTGCATTTTTAGGTATTTTCAAGTTTGTATACTATTATGGAAGTTGTAGTTTTAGTGGCTTGGATGGTCATAAAATGTATGTAAAGGTATAATGAGGTTTAACATTAGCTAATTAAGTAAAAACAATGGTTAAATGATAAGAAAATTTATGTATGAATAAAATGTGAACTTGATCGAATGTTATGTAACAAAAAGGCAAAATGGTAATTTTAATCATTATGTGCACAATGTGTATAAATGTATTAAATTTGCATAATTGAGTATGATATAATGATATTTAGTGGATAAGATGCTTTATATTGGAAATGTGACACATTATGAGTATGTATGTGTGTTTTACATTATGTGTGTGCGTGTAGGTTACATGTGAGAGGTAATGTAACTTAGTAATGTTCATATAATTTAAATGTCATTTATGACTATGGTATATAATCTCATAAATGAGAATTTTGTATAGAATATACTGGCATTAATAAGGTGAATAAAGGGATGAATGTGATTATGTGTTATGAAATAAGAACATGTAACATAAAATAGTGTAATGTAAAGTGTCAAAAGCCCATGCATGTTAGACAACTTACTAGATAGGTTAATCGATCAACTTAGGAAATAGGAGCTGCTAGTAAATGACATTATGTTATGTGGGTATGGCCATCGTCAGGTCCATTTGGGACACCACACATACACTCATCATGTCTTGGCATAACTAGTTACGTTGTTTATATATTACTATGATTTATACAAGTGCAGCCATTGACAGGTCTAACAAAACCATTGCGTATAAACTTATAATATGTGTTGATATATACATATTAACAATGTCCCATCTTGTTAATACTATGATGAGAGATATTTTGGTATATCACATTTGTATGCAATAAGAATCTCACATCTTAAACACTTTATGATTTCCTCTACACTATTATTTTATACCAAGGACTTTATAACATGGTTTAAGACATTGCAAATAATTATAAGTAATATATAAAAGTACTATGATATAAAGAGAAATGCCTTTTACATTA
>CANXYI010831575.1:0-13065 GCA_948208565.1 Hura crepitans | reverse complement strand
GGAATTAGAAACTTAATATTTAATATCCATGTACTTTATTAAGGAACATCAAACCTAAGCTCTGATACCACCAAATGTGACACCCCCTACTGGATCCCTTGGGAGACCCCATAGGTGATGCCCGCTCTTTTAAGTCACTAATACCATTCCTATGACTCCCATTACTTAACCAATTAAACTTACTTTGTTTCCAAATTCACTTCTATATGTTTTTATGTCTTATCAAGGTATAGTCATAAGAATATGCCACTTTCAGATAATTATGAATCATTTCCCAAAATCTTAAAAATTCTAATAGCATAATAACTATCTGGGTCCTATCCCAAAATTTTAACAAGCCTATTTAACACTTCAATAAACATTTCACAACACATAGACCTATCTGGTCCCTTATTATCAGCCTAACATCTGTTTAAACACATATCAAACTCATGTCTAAGGCTATAGATAAAATATGCATATATATAGTGCCTCAGGCTTACATCAACATCACATATCACAACTGAACATACATTCACAAGAATAGCATATAGAATTACTTTAATTACATCAACCGGTCATGTTTACTTAAATAAATTAAATATCCATAGCTTAAATACATGTTTCTACCCAATTCCCACCTAGATACATGGATATCAAAACTGTACAATAATTACTTTAAAATCCTTCACTTATATCCTCTAAACCACTATCGTCATGCTTCACGTGGTAGGTTTCTGCTATTGAGTACCTACTTACCAAAATAGGCATACTGAGTATACAAGATACTTAGTGGTTAACTTAAAGCATTTAAATCATGGCATTATATCATTTACATACCTGAACAGTTTAAGAAATGATTTTACTTCATTATATGATTTAGTTATTCCATAAGGTGCCAAATTACTTAAATACCCCTAAGGTTTTTATATAGTCTAAAATAGCATTTTTTACTCAGATAAATTTTTTAAACTACTATTACTTTTAACATGCATATCTTACAAGAATCACTTTATTTATAAATTATTTAAAAAATGACTAAAATGCCCTTTTTACTGTATTTTACCAATTCCTCAAAAAAAGTCATCCAATTATGCTTAACCTTTATCTTCCATATTTATTCTACTTAATATTTACTTTAATTCATTGGCTTGACTAGGAAGACAACATTTAAAGACACTAGATCTAGAGGGAAAATAAATTAGTGTAGTGGTCCCCATTCTGGACCTATGTCGCTGTACTAACATGTGTGCCATAATGGGGATCAGCTATAGCCTCTCTAGACATAAGTAAAAAGTAGCTGTGTGACATAATAGAGATCAACCCATAGTCCTCCCTTGCTATAAATAATCATCATCAATAATTATGTGGCATAATGAAGATTAGTCTATAGACCTCTCTAGCTACCAATAAATACCATCAATAACTGGGTGACATAATGGAGATTAGTCTATAGACCTCTACAGCCACCAATAAAATTCATTGCCTGAATATCAAACCACTAGCAGCTAAAAAATCCTAAGTTGACCTATCAACCCATCTAGTGGGTATCTAACTAATGGGAAAAGTAGCTTAATTTAAGTTCATTTAATTGACCAAAAATATTCTTATAATATTTATGTTTCAAAAATAAATAGTTAAAATTTTTATCTCATACTTTATTTTTTAGCTAGACTGGTATAGCAACATTTTGCCTCTACCAGGTAAAATTCCATAAGAAAATTTAAGTTTGCTATGACCAAAATTCAAGGTGTCATATGTTATGATTTATCATGGCATTAATAATTAAAAAGTTAATACCTTCTATCCAATGACAATTTTGGTTCAGGTACTAGTCAACTAGACAGTTATAAGTCATTTTGACCACTTTTCAAGTTAGTTTCTAGGATTGTTTTAAGTCCAAATTTAATACAGTTTTCAACATCTTTTTAAACAAATTTTTAGGCACAAAGATTTCAAATATAGCCACTTAAGGCATAAGCAAAAATACAGTTTAATTGAATATTTTTTGCCACTGTATAAGTAATTATACTAGGCCATTAACTTACATTCAAATCCCATTCTTATTAATCATTTAAGGTTACCTTCTTAAGATACATATTTTAGTTTATATTAGGCCATATACATTATTTAAACCAAAGCTATTACAAGCCAATTATTATAACTATCATTATTTACATATTTAGCATTTTAATAAGCTAAATTACATGCCAATTTATCCTTAATATGCTCTCAGGTACAAAGAGGAAAATGACTCAAATTCCATTCCTTTTTTACTTGATATCAATATTCAATCATATACACATGCCATGAACACAAATATACTCATAAACATCTAATTTCAAGCCAATAGTACTAAATTACAAAACAACCTTCCTAGGATTCCCTCTTGATAGCTCACAGGTACAAGCAAAAATACACAATTCATGGTGATTTCTTCTCTTAATTTCCATAGTTCACATCTTAGCAAGCTAAGCAACTTTTGAATATTTATCATAGGCAATAAACTTCCCATCCAAACAACCATAGGCATTAAATTAAGCAAGCATGTGAGCCAATTATGCAAACACTTGAAGCATCATTATTAATTTCACTAAATTCTCAAGTTAACCAACACTACCAAGAAGGAAATCAACCTTAGAGTCAACATTCCAACCATCCTAACTCAAGATTTAGCAATCTAGCACCTTAAGATATAAAGAAAAGGCTTGAAGTTCACTTACTTATGAAAGATGTCTTTGCAGTCCTCAAACACCCAAAGTTGTCCAGCCACCACGGTCAACTTCTCCTCCCTTCATGGGTTCTAAGGTGCCCTCCAATGGCCACCAACACCTCATACACAAAATCACACAAGTCTTAAGCCTGTCCTAGCATCAAATGATAGCTAGAAATTCCAAGGAAAAGAGAAAAATACCTAAAACTCACCTCATAGTCACTATTCTAGACTACTCTAAACTAGTGAACTTATATGAATTTAATCTCCTAAACAAAAACTCCTTTCTACCTGATTTTTGTTCCTTTTGTTGCCTAACACATAGGAGAAATTTTAGCAACCAGAATCACTCAATTTAGTGGTTGGAGGAAGAAGTTATAGTGGGTTTTCTCTTTACTTGGCGGCGTTAATAGAAAAAGAAAAGGGAGAAAGGTAATTTTTTCTCATCCAAGTGGAAATCCACTCGTCAAGGCATATTTGCCACTTGGGATAATGTGGGGCCCACCTTAGTAGGTTAAAGGTGGTCTTGATAATCCTGAACCATCCCAATTTTTTTGGCAAACTTCAAAAATTCATAGAAATTCACTTGAAGCTCAGAAAATTACACTGTTTCTGTTTAAAATTTCGATTTTAATTCTCTCTATCTACTCATAAATTTTTATGGCAAGATTCCATTGATAATATAGTTTTGAGATTGCCTTGATTTGCATGCCAACCTCAAAAAATTTGAGAATTTGCAAACAACCTCTGATTTCAAAAATTCTTTCACTAGTGGACTCAATGGAATTTTTAAGCTTTAAGGTTAGATATTTTCAAGTCTGTCCGAGCACATCCCGGGTCAGTCCCGCCCCAAAAAATTTTTATTGCATAGATGCATTCCTTACTGCTTAGAATGAATTATTGGTTCTACTAAATTTTTAAATTTGAACTTTTTTATCAATTTAAAGCCCCTTAAAGTTTCATCACCAGTGCCATTACTTTAGTCCTTATGCAAGTGACCCAGCAACCTCAGCACACTTCCTAGACCCTATGGCATTGTTTACAGAGCCTCAAATCACTAGGATTATAGTGTCTCGATATAGCCGTTATGCTATCAAATTTTCAACACGATGACTATAATATTTATCTCCATATACATGCTAAAAATGTTTTTAATGTTTTATTACATATTTTAGTCCAAGAATGTTTTCCTAAATAAAAGCTTTAAATTTAAAGTGATTTTGGATAAAAGAACTGGATATTATTTTGCGTGCACATATTACCTTTTTGGGTCCAGTGTACAGATCGACTGAAGGGCAAGACAAGGTAAGTGAATACACTATGCTTAAACCTTTTTATGTGTCTTAAAGTGTGAATTTAATATATTTAGTGTATGGAATTAATAAGAAAATGATGTGTAAAGATGAATGTTAGTTGAATTATGATTAATTCTTGCTTAGACAATGTAATTTGATGAAATAGAAACATGTATGAGTAATGCTAATTTTGGTTGAAACATATGAGTGCTAGAGAATAATGGCCTAAGGTGATATTTTGAGTGATTATGTATTTTTTATGAGAATTAATGTTGTCATCTATGAGTGTGTGCTTAGGTTATAGGAAGATATATGTTACTTATAATGCATAGTAATGTCATGAAAGAATTGAAAGATTATAACATTAAGTGTATGGTTACTATGTAAACCATTTAATGATCTTAAATAATGTTAAAGTATGTTGCAACGAACTAGAAATTGGTTATTAGATTATAACCAAACCAACTATGGATTGAAGTAAAGAGTTTGTGGTTTAATGATATTCCATGCATAGACATACATATGGCATAAGTGTGATAGATTTTAGACATAATGGATGTTATGAAGATAAAGATGCATTTGCCTTTTCTTTAGACATCAAAATTATTTTATAAGATGATAAAGTTATGGGCTTTTGGCCTGATGGCCTATTATGCTTGTTTACACTAAATGGCTAATGTTATTCTCTTTTAGGTTAAGTGTAATCTTGCTAAAGGAAGGCATGTAATGCTTATGATAAAAGTATGCAAGATAGTGATGTATGTATGATAATTATGTAATAAACTAGAAGTAAATGTGTAATAGCATTGAATAAGGAAAATGGGTTTATAAATTTGCATGATCTCTTTTCTAAGCATGTTAAGAAATGTTAAATATGTATGCTTCAAAAATGATGTGTAACCATGCAAAGTAGTTGAAATAGGATAAAGGCATGTTTAAATAATGATTAAAAGATTTAATGGGAGTAATGTGTGTGTAATTAGTAAATAATGAGATAAAGAGGTTAATAAATACATGTACTTATGATCAGATTTATATGCATGTTATAATATTGGTTGAGAAGTTAGATACTAATGAGAATGATTATATGGTTTTACAAAATAACTTTTAGACGACAAAATGAAAGAAATGGGTGAAAAAGTATTATATTGTAAAATGACATTTCATGATATATGAGGAGTAATTATGCTATGAAATAAACTTGCTATGCTTCAATTATATTTGTTAAGCTATTATTTAACTTTGAAGAAATAAGAAATATAATTTGAATGATAGGTTTAGTCATGAAGGAATAGCCTAGGAATGCATATTATTAATCTTAATGAAAAATAATATGTGGATGAATGGATGTTTAACATGGATTAGCACGAGTTCTAACTTATGCATAGGAGCAGCGACATGTAATTTGTAATAAGTGTATGTAAGTATGCAATTTAGCTAAAATCGCATAATGTGTGAATGGTAAATCTAATGATGATTTTATGTGTTAGCCTAACCAACTAGGGCATGACTATGGTATTAGCTAAAGTGAATTATGAAAATATTACATGACTTAGAAATGAGTATAGCAATAATGTCAATGTGTAAAAGTGTATATAAATAATGATGTGTAAAGATGTTATGTCTTAGAAAAATGGCCTAATGATGAGATATGTAAGTGCTTAGAGAAATAACTAGAAAGGAAGTCTAATATGGCTATGTAAATGCAAGGTAAGGCTTAAATATATTATGATTATGAAATAAAATTTTTATGACAGAATGAAGGAAAAATGATATGGATATCAATGTCATCATGATCAAAAGATAATTGTTCTCTTATGGTGACTTGTTGACCAATTGATGTGTGAAATAAATAAAAATGATCTTAAGTATGTGAAAATAAATTAAGGAATGATAATAGTCCATTTGATTAGACAACATGATTAGGATAGGTTAATTAATTAACTAAGGATTATAATAGCTACTAATGTACTTTTGTTTCTTTAATGAGACCTTTATGGCCTAGATGAGATCATTGGGTCTAGATTGATGAGACTTTCATGGTCTATATGAGACCTTTAGGTCCAGATTAATAAAGCATTCATGGTATAGATGAGACCTTTAGGTCCAGATTGACCGGTCCTCTATGGTCCAAATGAGGCCTATGTGACTCCTTATCCTATTATTAAATATTAAGATGTTTTCTTTTGATTATAGGCAAAGTAAAAATGGAAAATTTTTCAAAATAATTAATGAAGAGTTATTAAGGAAATTTTTTTAAAAAATAGACTTGTATAATGGTAATGAGATGTTTATTAATTATGATTGGCATGTTACATATGTATAGATTTTATTGAATACCACTATATGAATATAAAGTTACATGTAAAGTGCATGCTCACATATATTATGTTTTAAATCATAACAGTGCAAATAATACACATGCCTATGTTTATGTTATAACACAATAATAAAGAAAAATCATAAAAGGGATATATATAATGAGATGATAAGTTATATGTATTTTATGTTACATGGTATACTTAAATATTAGTGTAGTTATAACTAGAAACAACATGGTAACATATTGGTAAGTATATATGCATATAAATAATAATTAAAGTGTAAATATTATGGTGATTGATAATTGTTACATAAAGATACATTATTATTGCCTGTGATGAATTCAATTTTGTTTTAAACACACCACTTATATGAAATATATGTTATGCATGTGTTAATGATTAGTGTTATGAATGTATTACAAATGGTAATATATGTATGAGCATAATATTATTGGATACACCACTAAGCTACAAAGCTTAACACATCACTTTTTTGCGAAGCACATGATCTTATGTTTAAGTGATGAAGGGTATTACTAGTGACTAGATATCATGGTCTTTGAAGGAACCTACTAGTGTAGTTATCTATAATTTTTATAAGGTTATATGTAAAGTTTTATATAGGTACTCATATGTACTAATTAAGGGCTATGGGCCTAAACATGTGTATCAAAGGTTGTATGTACTATATTATGTATAGTTTATAGATGGATATATATTTATAAGTGATTAATGTGTAAAGCATGTTAAGATGTCTAATATGTATATGTAGTTGCATGGATATTATGTTTGAATTAAAAATGATTATTATGGATGATATATTAAATATGATATTGAGACTATATGAATGTGTGGATAGGAGTTGTGGATATGAAAAAGTATGAGAATGTACGAGCCATATAAGTGTTTTGTTATGTAAATTATTATTCATAGTGAGAATTATGTCACCGATACGGCCGTTATGCTACCAGATTTTTGGGATAATGATCATTGAATAGTTTAACCTAATAACTAATTTTGTTAAGACACATTTAAGAGTTTTTATGATAATCATATATGGAAAATGTTTTTTAGTCATTAGTGTTTAAAGTAAATATTGAATTGGGCTATGTGTTACTTCTCATTTAGATCTTGCAACTAGACTGGGTGAGGGGTGTTAGAGTTTATATGTGGGTTGTCTAAAGGAATCTTTGGAATACTATTTCTACAACCCTTTAGAACAAAAGGTACTTGTTTTAATTCATGTTATCTAGTTAGAAAAAGAGTTTCTACTGAAGGAAGACATCAGGAGTAGAATTAAACTTAAAAAGGTTTAAGAACCATAAATAAATAATGATTAATTGACTGATTCCACCTCTGTGACTAGTAAAGATGAGGTAATAGAATAGCCTATTATTGCCCAAACTCCTAGGCACTCTACTAGTGTCTACACTATTATAAAGAAACATAGATTTCTCATCAAAGAGAACACTATATTTTGACATTAGTACAAAAGGATGAGCCTACATGAAATGAAGAGGTTCAGAAGAGTTCATAATAAGAATTATGGTTGAAGTCTATGAAATTCGATATGGATTCCATGTATGATAACCAAGTTTGGTGCTTGGTTGATCCCTCTAAAGGGATAAAACCAATTGGGTGTGAATAGATCTTAAAAAAGAACATTGACATAGAAGGTAATGTGATTATCTATAATGCACAACTAGTTGCAAATAGTTATCATTAAAGGTAAAGAGTTAACTTTGATGAAACTTTTTCTTTAGTAGCTATACTTATTACACGAAGACTATGTTAGTTATTGCCAATCATTATGACAATGAGATTTGGGAAAAGGTTATGAAGATAACTTTCCTTAATGGAAATATGTTGGAGGAGGTGTATATGATAGGCTAAAGGTTTAACATCCAATGATAGCAATAAGGTATATGAGCTTTAAAAATACATCTATGGATAGCATTAAACATCTAGTAGCTAGAACATCCATTTTTATAAGACAATTAAAGAATCTGGGTTCTCACAAAACATGGATGAACCATGTGTTTTCAAGAAGGCTAGTGGGAGTGTGTTCATTTTCCTTATGCTGTATGTTGATGATATATTAGTGATAGGAAATGATGTGTCAGCTCTTCCAACACTAAAAATATTATTATCTAAGAAATTCTCCATGAAAGACCTTAGTAAGGAAAACTATATATTAGTGATTAGGATTTATATAGATAGACTGAGAAGGTTGCTTGGTCTTTCATAATTTATATAAATAGATAAGGTTCTACAAAGGTTTAGAATGAATTTCTCTAAAAAAGGATTTTTTTTTCTTATGGTGCATGGGAAATTTCTCTCTACATCCATGCGTCTAGAGACATAAATAGAGAAAAAATTCATGAGTATGATCCCATATACATCAGCTATAGGATTTATCATATATGTTATGTTATGTACTAGAACTAATGCATCATTTGCTTTATCTGCGATGAATATATTCCAATCCATATATATAAGGGAACATTAGGTTAATATTAATAATGTGTTTAAGTACTTGAGAAGAACTAAAGATATGTTATTTATATATAGAGAATGGGAATTACATGTTAACAGGTACATGGATGCTAGATTTTAGTTTGATAAAGATGAATGTAAATCTCAATCTAGTTATGTGTTCAAATAGGGAGGAGTTTTAGTTAGCTATAGGCATTCTAAGAAAGATTTAAATGTGGACTAAAAAAAAGCTGAGTATATAACTACTTCTAAGGTAGCTAAGAAAGCTATTTGGATTAAGAAGTTTATTAATGAACTTGGAGCAATCTATTCTAATATTGATCTAGCGATATGTTATGATAACAATGGAGCTATTGCAGAGGTAAAGGAACCATGGTCTTATCAATGATTTAAACATATTCTCAAGTGTTGCCATCTTATAAGGGGGATAGTTGTTAGAGAGAAACTGAAGATTGAGAGAGTCCTCACAAATCAGAATGTAGTTGATCTTTTAACTGAAGGAGTATTATAGAACAAGTTCGATCATCATGTATATACCTTAGGTAGAAGGTGTAAGGTTGATTGCTTCTAGTGCAAATGGGAGATTGTTAGTTGTATGAGTTAGAGCTTATATTATAGGGTACATTTTCAAGTAAGATATGAACTTTATTTAATAATGAAATAGAATTTCTTTATTACATTGTGCTAATGTTTTTTCACTTGCATAATTTTTAGTCTTAAACCATTTAGTAAAGTTCCTAGTATATAATCATAGTGTAGAGGCATTCATGAAAGAGTTCATCAAGTTAGACGCTTATTGTATGCAAATGTAATGATACCAAATTACTCCTAGTAATATTATTAACAAGATAAGGACATTGTTAATATTGATGAACTATAGAACATGTTACACTCCTTACATAGGTCAAGCAGCTAATGTCAAAAGATTTGAGCATAATTGATTCATAAAGTTAATACATGGATTCTTATTTTGGAGACAAGTATATTAGGGACCTAACATGAGTTCATTCATATGTATAAAAGATCTATGTCAATGAATAAAGATCTCATCATACGATTTATGCAACAATCCTTAGACTAGAGGTTAATAGATAGCTTAAGCATTAAGTGTTACATTTTGACTATAATGCTTTTGCTTCAATTCATAAGGTATACATAGCTAGTATATTGGGTATAGCCTGGGGAATTTAAAGGTAGTTGAGTGATTAATAAAGAATTCACCACCCTTGCTCATTTTAGTGAAGTTTATCACACAATTCTAATTAACTATAATTTTTTAGGAATCTCTGGCTAAAATGAAATGTAGTGTGAATGAGATTCATAAGGGTATTTTGTGAATAAAGAAAATGTCATTAGAACATCATATTTAGGAATTAATTAGTTGTACTTAATTAAGCATTAAATTAATACAAATCTATACTTAAACTTGGATGAAATAAAGGATGGTAAAAGGAGTTCATTGCTTAGTAACTGAATATGGCAGGGTTAACTTAAACCACTTGACTTTTTGACACTTGACTAATCAATATACTTAGCTAGAAGTTTTTTATGACTTGTATTATGGTGAATTTATTATTGGAAAATAATGATTTAATTAAACTAAATATTAGAATCCTAGTTTTACTAGGATTTTAATTCACTACTATACTACCAATGTGCTTTAAAAGCTCAAAGGGTCACACACTGAGAGGAGCAAATTAATGAGATAAAACTTTAGAGTATTTAATGATATTTGATGTCATTAAATAAAAAGAAACTAAATGAGAAGGCCTATTGGTCTACAAGCTTAAAACATTAATTGAGGTTTAATTGAATGTTTTAAGTGGCTAGGTCAAAATTGTGCCTTTTAGTTAATCAATTAAAAGCCTATTTTTTCAGCCTTTGAATTACTTAAGGGCTGAAAATTTTGAACTATGTGTGAATTAAAAAAGGTATAAAAACCCTTGTGATGTCATTCTCCATAGGGGAGCCTTGACATATTGAACAATTCTCTACTTTTATTGCAAATTCACCTTCTTTTGAGACTTCCCTTCCTTCTTTCTTCTTGAATTTTATTTTTAATAAGAACTATGAATAAAATACACTTGTGCATTTCTTAGAGAGTCCTCAATAAATTTTCTATTGGTGTGGATACCTTAAAGGTGTTCTATTTTTTATCTTTGTGGTTAGTTACATCCTGGTGAGGTGAAAAGCTAAAAATTTGATTCACATAAAGTATTTATGGTAAATTCTTATTTTGTGATTTTTAAAATTTTTATTTTTAATTTTATTTATTTCCTAACCCTTGCTTGGTTTTCATGGAACATTAATTTCCACAACATCTGAGTCCGTGGAAAAAAAAATAAGAATGTTACATCATATATATAATTCGTATGAGTGTGTAATACTTTTACATGTGCAAATTATACGTCATTATCCTTACCATTAATAATACATAGGTCCTAAATTAATTATCTTATACCAACAACATTTAACAAAATAAAACATACATATTAATATATTATAGTTAATCCGTGATAAGTGTGTGAGCATGTCATTGGTAACTTATGAAATTATGTTCATATTTCTAAACACATATCTCATATACATGATAATAAAATTAAATCATTATTCAATTAATTTCATTATTATTTAATTTCAACCATTTCTTTCTTAACCTAAAATGAATGCCTAGATAAGGAGATGGGTGCGATGGTACCTTCAACCTGCCATCCTAATAGTACCTAAAGGTACAAGGTATAATTGTATCATTAAACTACCATGCCGATAGTACATTGAGGTATGATAAGTAGCACTAGCACAAATCAACAATGTGAGAATCAAAAGCTAGAAGAAGCTTACTAGAGGTGCAAATCTATTAATATCCCTACATAGCATGCCAAACTATCCCACAAGCCTCTGTACTTCCTTAGAAAAAATGGGGTATTACATTTGATATCCAAATTCCTTTACCCATTTTCATAACACATCATATAGGTATATCCTCATCATACAACATTTCCAATGAGCCCTCAAGGCTATCTTTCAATTTTATGTTAATACAAAATATCCTTTTCATAGACTTGTTCATTTGCAAAACCATTATTTTGAATATTAAATTACACAAATATGATCCTATGAAAGAAATCATATACTTGTATCTTTATAGTTATATATTTATGGTTAAAGTATAAACACAAGAAAAGATCATAGTTGTATATGACTTATTTACCAACCATAAAAGTCATCTCTAGCCACATAAACTCTAAGGTTACTTAGAAGAGTTCCAAAGCAAATTGAGTTTAGCTTTTGACCAAATAGCATAAAGTGCAAGGCTATATAATACATCCTATTTTAGGTCTATTCGTTTACTGAATCCATATAATTGTACTTGATGTATACAATTTACATGGGCAAGAGATTATTTCCAATTAAGAGTATTTGGCCTCAATGAGATGTTGTCATGCATCTTTTATTGTTATGTTGATCTATGTATTTTCTCTTAAATTAAAATCCCAATTGATATCTAGATCCATAAAAAAGTTTTGTTTTAAAATTAAATGCATCACAATATACAAATTTATAAACTACATAAAGCAAACATAAGCAAAATTATGATACCAATAACATTATGTGGTTCTCTAGCAATCTATTCCCTTTCTCTCTAATAAAATTTATGACTGATTTGTTATATTAACTAGATTTTAGTATAAGAATAAAGACAATGGCTAAACCAAGTTCTCCTTTTTTTAACAACCAAAAGTATGATAGCAAGTTCCATACGAGAAATAATAAATGGTTTTTAATTTCTTTTTAAACTATTACTAGTAATTAAATTGCTCTTATAGTAGGTAAAGGAAATAAAAATATATAACATAGACTTATGTACAATCTCATTCTAGTTTAGCAAAAAATCAAACTTAGTTTTTCCTATGAGTTTGATCATAAGAAATTATTAATTTATGTTTAAATTATCAAAATTGTATGGATTTTGTTAATTCCATAGAGATTATACAACATTTGACCCAAGAAAGTTAAAATGTTTTACTCAATAGCATATTAACACATGTAATGAATTTAAATTAAAAAATCAAAATATTAACAAATAACTTTACCAAAGCACAATCAATTACATACATTTCATTCCTAATTATAGTTACAAAATTTATAAATACGAAATGAAAATTTTAGACTTGCTTGAACTTCAATAGCACCTAAATTTGTCAGTAGCATTTAAAACTCTCCTTTACATATTTCAAAAAATTATAATTCTTTAAAT
>CANXYI010831472.1:0-11568 GCA_948208565.1 Hura crepitans | reverse complement strand
AGAGTAGGAATTAGAATTTTTAGAGGTCAAGAAGGATTCTTAAGAACTTATTTTTAGAAATTTAGGTTTATAGAAAAATAAGAAATATGAAAGGGGTTTTATTATGTATGAAATGTTATGGTACCGAACATGTTTTCAACCTTAGGATTGGGATTTTTAAATGGATTAACTATCGACCTTTAGATCAAATGATGCATTATATCCTAGCCATTCAAGATTCCATATATATATATATATATATATATATATATATATATATATATAAGTTAGATAGGAGAGAGAAATATATTTTTTTCTTTTCTCTTTTCCCTCTCCTCACTGACAGAAACACCTAAGGAAGAACCAAAATGCTTTCACCCCCTTTCTTTCTCCTTAATTTCATCCATTTCTAACAACTAAACAATCAATTGAACCTCTACTTTACCATTTCATGCCATTAAAGCCAAGATTTTGGACCTTTTGAGAGGATTTTTGGGAAGAGCCAAAAGAAAATGAAGTGACACTGATCTATAGTAAGCATACAATTTTTAGTTTTTATTGTTTTCTAGCAATATATATGATTTCAATTAATAGTTTAGAGGTTCAAATTGAGGGCAAAATGAGTATATATGCTTGTGTGGATTTTGAATGATTTAGAAAGGGAATTCGGGTAATATTGTGATTTTTGAGTTTGAGCATTTTTATGTTGTTCTTTGGGATCTAGTTAAAGAGTTAAGAAGTTTACATTAATTTTTAATGGAATATATATTTCTTTATAGGCATTTTAAAGGATTTTAGATATGTTGGTATGGAGGGAGAATTAGGTGTTGTAAGTAAATGGGCAAGGGAAGGAAATTATAGAATTTTTAAGAAATGTGAGCATAAGAGTAAGTTATTTCCAAGTTTTATAATGCTTTAAATTTAACCTTTAATGTATGGCTTACATAAAGCATATTTTAGCCTTGAATTTGTGTGTGGAATATAAGTGTATGCTAATTTTAATGATAGGGTAGCTTATATGTATGTGTTTCCTTACTATGTTGAATAAAAGAATAATTTAGTGCATGTGTGCTTGTGTCAATTAAAAAGGGGTTAACATGATATGTTTATGTAGATGAATTTTATTGAGTAGAGTTGAGTAAAAAAGCCTTTTTGAGTTATATGTATTTGAATTCAAGTTATCGACTAAAATAGGTGTGTAAGTGTGCATGTATATACAATATATATGTATGGTATATGAGATAATATGTACAAATGCATATGTAATTAGTTTAGATGTAAAATAAGTTTAATTACAATGAATAAAGATTAATTGTGAAGTGTAAATAGGGGTGGTTAAAATTTAGACTGTATGTTCCTATGACACCCTTTAGCCAATCTGATAACTAAACACAACTAAGGTGTGCTACATAATATGCTATCTAATCTCATCTCCCTTAACATTGATTAAAACATTTATCCATGCATGCTTAAAACACTAAAAATATGGGTTTTCAAAAAGCTTTTCAAAACATAAGTTATATATTCAAATTTGGAAATCCTCATGCCAAAATTTCGACAGCATAATGGCTATATCGAGTATTATCCCAAAATTTGAATAGTAACCTGCATTAAGAAAAACACTTCTAAAACATTCCTCAATCAATCCCAACATCCGTGATCCTTTTAATTACTCTTAACTAACATTAAATAGCAACACAGTCTTAACCTCAATAAGAGATTCAATCATGCATAAAATAATTCAAAACATTTAAAATAAGGTTAAAAATCATATACAAATCTTAGATTACAAAACACAATTATTTAGGCCTAAGACTAATTACATCCATACTAAGAGTGTCTTCCTATGTCTATACATATCATAATTTGATTACATACATCAAAAAGTACCAAAATTTTGGCCTTCTCTTACATGTCTAGATGTCTTAAGGCTTAGGCTCAATCATTCTTCTGACCTACACATCATAAACAAAATAATGCGCTAAGCATTTCACTTAGTGGTGAAATCGAAGTAAGTCATACATTATGCCTCATCATTGATAAATATAACCATTATTTGTATTTCTCACTATATGTATAATTCATAATGTGTAAAATACTACACAACCATATACGAGTTAAGCATTGCATATAAACCACATAATTAACATATAAACATAACTCATACATACCACATGCAAAATTTGATAATTTCATGCATAAAGGAATGTTCATTATTATACATTTCATAATATCACTAATATTTTGCTCATATGACCAAAACACATGTCCTATGGATAACGGGAGTTGGATGGCTAATACAACCTCCATAAACCTAAAGGTCCATCTACCAATATGGATATGAAGATCAAACGTAACATGATGGCCATTACGACTATTTATGAACTTAAAGTTCATCTACCAACTTGGATTCAAAAATTAAACATTGTGGGCCTTTAGGTCAGACTAAAAGTGTGCCCGTGGATCAAAACATCAAAAATATACCATAGTGCCCTAGCAACTACTACTATACCCCTAGTTGATCGATCAACCTATCTGTCTAGGTTGTTATGCATATGGGCCATTAAACACATTTATTTTTACTTCCACTATTTAAACTAAGTTTACAATAGCTTTTAAAATATGGCAAGGTCAATAAATGACCATTCTAGGTAATTAAGTAATTTTAGATGTTAAATTGATCATATACCTTATATTAATGAAATGCCAAGTTAGATGACTATATTTGCTCATATATAATCATACATGCTCAATTTATGCTTCCAACTATCACTTTTATCATCTCATGGCCAATATCAATTTATCGACCATAGTAACTGCTTTATGCTTAACTTGAAGCATTTTTACATTAAGTGATGTCCATTATGGCCTTTCGGCCACCAAGCTCATATTATGCACAAATCCATATCTTAGCACCATATACCATAAGAGAATGTTTAAGGATCTCAGTTTTTACATATGGTAGCATACAATCTCAAACATACATACATTATGTGCATTCATTCATAATAAGGCCAATAAAGCAACATAACCATTATTTTATAACTAATGTGCCAACTACCATACTTGAAATCTATTTTAGGAGTGTTATAACCTATCACACACACTCACACACCTAATAAGGCTATTCAACCATAAGGCTTGCTCAAACTAAGAAAGCATATTTTCATCATTTCGACACATAATAGCATTATTCTAACATTAATCCATCATATTATACAATATGCATATACAACCAATAAGCATATTCATTTTTACATTTATTAGGGCCATTCGGCCACCTCACTTGCAAACATCAACCATATTTATTCTATAAAATTTCATACATATAATAATTCTCTTCCATATCAAGCATATATGTAATCAAACACATACATCGCATAAACCCTTCATAAACTGTTTGGCCAAATGACTAATCCAACATTTACATAGCAATGCCATTAATTCTTTGCATTAAACACATTACTCATACCATTTAAGTATCATATAAGCCCAATTCAAATAATAATTCATTCAATTAAACTACCTTAAAGCATTTATTACATATAATAAACGTCATGTATAATTTGGGTATTCTTTTAAAATTCATTAAATAAATTGATTTCATATACCAAAATAATCATAATGCGACCTTAGAGACCGCTCACACTTTTATTTTTCCTTTTTCCCACTTTTTGTCCATTTTCTCAACTATTCATTACAAATTCGATTTCAAAATTTTGTAATAAATCAAAGAAAACATAAAAATGACAAAACAAAAGCATAAATACTCTCTTAGGCACCTAGGAACATAAGAAAAATGTCGGGTTTTGAAAATTCTTACCCAAATAGAAAAAGGTTACTATTCATCGAGATGAATTTCAAGTAATTTCCTTCATTTTTTTCAAAAATTTAGCTCCTAATATGCTCTAGAGGTCGTAAATGCTCCCAAAATTGGTTAAATAAAAGAATTTAGAGCTTAAATTAGAGGTTTGAAGAAATAAAAATGGAGGAAAGGGGAGGGCTAGGCATCTGCTGATGTAGGGGAGAAGGAGAAAATAAGCTTTGACTAAAATGGGTAATTTTGACCCCTATTTATAATTTTCCATTATTTAATTATTTTACCCATTTTTATCCCCTTTCTCTTTCATTTTTCTTGATCTTTAAAACTCCATTTATCTTTAATTAATCATTCAAAAATTCAATTAATTATGGCCCCACAATCTTCCAAAAATTAGAGCTCAAAAAATGTAAAATTTGAATTATTATACTATTTTTACGTTACCAAATTTTTAGATAAAATACTTCCTAGCCTTAAAAAGTTCCAATTCTAGTGCCATTATACTCGATAGAATTTTTGAGTATCAGATCGTATAAGTTTTGTAATTTTCTATGCAACTTTGAAAATATTTCACATTTTAGCTTTGCCTTGGTCATTATTCATAAGACACTGCTGTAAAAACTTTTTTTAGCATTTTAACCAATCAAATGACTTCTGATTGGTTTTAAACTTTGCCCAAATTATTTTATGATTAATACTTTCATCTAGTAGCTTCAGTATATCCCGGGTCTTAAGAATACTATTCATCTCGAGAAAAGTACTATTTACTAAAGTCGAGATTTTCGAGTCGTTATATTTCCGATGTTTTTAAGTGTTAATCTTTAATGTGTAATAATGAAATGGTTGAATGGTATGCATTTAGGATTGTAATTATTATGTTTAGAGTATAAGGATGGTAAAGCATGTTTAAAACTTAGAATTTGAGTTTACAAATCTATAAAGTGTATAATGGGTGTGAGTTACATGTAATTGAGGTATGATGTAATAATATGTTAAAAAAACAATAAAGAGACTTATAACCCTTAAAGCATAATTTTCACAACATTGATAAGTAAATTCATGATTAAAGTATTATATGACATTAATAAACTCTAAGACATCATACATAAATGTTAGCATATAAGTATGTAAGAATTATGTATGAGTTGCATATTAAAATTGATGGGATAGAGGCATATAATCCATGAGGTCATGTAATATTGAATGCAATTGCCAATTATAAGCTATTAATACATGTTGGTCTAATTATCTAAGATAAGGGACTTTATGCTAGGAAAGTATGAGGTTTAATTATGTGGTAACCATGCTATGCCATTAATGTTCATTAATCATGCTAAAGAATGTCAGTCTATATTTGTGCTTGATTATGGGTGTTGATTGAAACATAAGTGGTTTTGAATAAAGGATATATGTGTTTTAGTAATATCTTTTTCTTAGATGTGTACAGCTTTAATATGGAAGATTATGAAGGTAATTGATGTTATAATAATGAGTATGTATGTGTACTAACACTAGAACTCAAATTGGCATTATATCAAATGTTTAATATGGATATAAATGGATGATGGCATTGATATGCATTAGGTGATTGAATGGCCTATTAATATGCTATAGGAATGTTTTATGCATTCATGATAATAGAATCATGATGTGATTAAGTTAAAGGTAACAAAAAACCTATAATATATGATAGGATATGCTTATGTTGCCTATGATGCATGAAAAATAATATTAATGTAAACATTATGACCAAAAGATAATAGTTGCCCCTTCTAGTCATTTGTTAGCCAAATGATGTGTAAAATGTAAAAAAAATTATCTTAAGCATATGAAACTTAATTGATAATTGTGATGGCTTATATGATTATATAATCTAGTCTAGATAGGTTGGCCAATCAACTAGGGATAAATAGTAGCTATTAGGGCACCTTGGTACCTCTTTATGACCTTTTAGTTCTAGCTCATAACCATCAGATCTTGTATATGACCTTTAGGACCAGCTCATGACTTTAAGGTCTAATATATGACCTTCGAGTCTAGTATAGCCTCTATGGCCTAGTATGACCTCTATGATCCAATATGGCCTCTATGGCCAAGATAATCCTATTATCTAGTATTGAAATATGTCTCTTAATTATAGGCAAAATGAGTAAATAATTTAATTAAAGAAGATTAAGAACATATAAACAAATTTTATAGAGAACAATGGATTCTATGTATTCTAGTTTATGGTAACATGTGTATGTTAAGATTTTGGCTCATTTACACATACAATTCCTTATGTCAAAAATATTGTTCATATGTTATAAATGATCACAAATATATGTTACATATGGTAAGTAAAATGATTATATAACTTCATAGAATATATGTATAAATAGATATGACCAATGTAATACATTTTTATTTATACAACTTGGTAAATGTTGATAACATGGAGTATTTGATTTCTTTACTTTAAATATGGGTACTAAATGGATTTAAATGTATGATTAACATTCAATTTCATATTGTTTGCTTTTTCATACAAGCATAGTGGAAATTTAAAATTTTTTAGCAAAACCAATCAACAATAATGGATCCAAATGAATTAAATTGGTTATCTACAATTTTATACAAAGTAGTATAAAGTATATTACCGTAAATAACTTTGCATTTTCCTTTTCATTTGTTCTTCTCATCGAGTTGTCACAAACCATAATGATCAATTGGGAACACCTCTTAGGCATCCACATGAGAAGTAACATGAGCAAAACTAAGCAATTTTTCTAGTGCTGGTAGAAAAATTGCATAAATGAACAAACTAGAAGGAAAATTGAATAGAAGATGAATGAGAGCTTTTTGCAACAAATAATGTATCCATAATGCCTCTGTGGTGGTTGATCATGAGTTTTAAACCTTTTATACTCCTTTTTATGTTATCTTTTAACACTTAAAAGCTGACCTAAAAGGCCTCACAAGAGAGCCACATGCATAGGCTCTCCTATCCTATGGACACAAGCCTAGTAATGGGCTTATGCACAATTTGCACATGGCCTGGTGGGTCTATGGCTAAACAAAGTTAGCTTTTAATAATCCAATCTAAGGCCTTTTTAACATTTAAAATTTCCATAAAAATATGAACTAAAAAAACTCTACCAACTGGACTCAACAAGGTTTAATTTTTGAAACCTTAGTTCGGGTTTCTAAAAATAGACTAAGTCCACTTTTGGAAACCCTAGTTTTGGTTTCCTAAATTGTCATTGAGCTCCAAGCTTAATAATTTCCCTCATTCTTTTTATTCATCTATTAATGATATCTCATGTCATTACTCCATTCAACCATTTTAAATGTCCTTTTACTTCCTATTGTGTGTAACCCTATAGGTTTTCAAAGCACTTTGGTAGTACATAATGCACAAAAGTCCTAGTCTAATTGGGATTCTTATGGTAAAATATCATTCACCCAATAATTGATTCCTTGTCAATTATCCACATATGTATAAGTCTAAAGTGGTGTTTAGCCACATGTTCAGACTACCCAAGTGTCAAAAATGTCAAGTGGTTTGACTTAACCTTTCCATATATAGTTGCTATGCAATTTGAATTTTCACCAAACTTTATCTCATTTAGGTTTGAGTATGGACATGTATCAACTCCATGCTTAATCAAGTACAATAAATCAAGCCTTAAATATGTTATTTCTAATATATTTATTCCAAAAATACCCTTATGAATCTCATTCACACTTGCATTTTAATTTGGCCATAGATTCCCATAATAGAGGCATATTACGATAATGAGATAAACTCCCCATAATAATCTGAGATAGTGAATCCTTTATTGATTACTCAACTACCTTCAAGTACTTTAAACCATACCTAATTAGCTAGCTATGTGCATCATGCCTAACTTTGGGTCTGATTTTCCATAAGGTTAGAGTGGAAATTTGAAGAAAAATTAGGGAGTGAAATAGATGTACGGATTGTGTAGAGTCAGTTGGTGTGAATAATGGAGTGGAAATTGACTAAAAGACAAAACAATAATTTTGCTAAAAAGCCAAGGGCAAAATGGAAAATCCACTATTCATGGTCAAAAAAGGAGAAAGAGACATATAAGAGTAATAAAAAAGTGACATGTGGCATGGTAATGAAAATAAAATGTGAGAAAAATGAAGTTTAGGAGCAAGTGCTAATGATAATGAAAATCGAACCATGAATAGTGTTCCCAGGGTGAGTAAAGATAACTCGATCAAAAATTCACATTTATTATAATATGCATTGTGGTGAAATTTGGGGAGCATTTGAGGTTATATAAGGGGTTAAAAATTGAAAATAAAATCTAGATTACAGTGTAATGTGAATAGTAAATCATTCAGAGCTGAATGAAAAAAATTAGAAACGTGCTCAAAAAATTCCAAAAGTGGCACATCCTAATGGTAAAAATTTAAAAGGAATTAAAAAATTAGAGTCTTGGAATTTTCTAAACATGGGAACTATTAGCAAAAAAATTAAGGAAATAAATTCAATTATATGTATATATTTATTGAAATATAGAAAAATGGTTATTTGGCCATTGGATTAAATAGTATCTTGATAAATCTTGGCCATCTAAGTGGAAACAAAGGATTAATGAGGTGGAAATTATTATATGATATTTTTAGGGATAATACACATGGAAAAATCGTAGCCATCCATATGTATATGTTAACATTTAATCCTAACCATCTATTTACCATATAAATATGTAAATAATAATTAAATATTCATTTATTTCTAAGTCATACATGTCTCTCCTCCCCTTTTCATGGCTGATATTCATTCCCCCGCTTTCCCCACCATTTTTACACCTTAATTTCACTAAATAATAAGTTACAAAGGTCACTCTTTTAGCCCACTCTTTTAACCTAACACCTTAGCGCCTCTAAATTGGTTGAAAAGAGATAAATTATGGTGGATGGAAAGAGATGAAAGATGGGTGTTTTGGACTCTCCAAAGTTGGTAAGTTAATTCCAAACCAAGTAATTTTTATGAGATTATTTGTGAAATAGAATAGATTTATGGAATTATATGTTAAAGTTTATGTTTAACGATAATTTGTGATGATTTTATGTGAGCAAATCAATTATAGACATGGTGAGATTCTGAGATAGGATAATGATAAAGTGAAGTTAAAGTGGAGAGAAGAATGATTAAAGAGATCCAAGCTTAAGAGGTAAGTGTATTCATTATTTATGGATTTATAAGTTAACACATATTATGGAAATTATTTAGGTTGTTTGGTTTAAGTGTTTTATTTGAATCTAATGTATGAAATTATAAGCATAGGTTATGGAATGATGTTATAATAATTAAAATTATAAAATTCGTGAATTTAACATAATCACATCCTTAGACTAAAACTTCCCCCTAAGAAAATAAGTAACAATTTAATGTTAATTTGTACATTAGGACTAGTTGTTGAATAAAAGGTAAATTATGAACAAAAATAAATTACTAAACATATCAAATAGACATTTTTAGTTCTAAAATTAAGGAAAATCTAAATGGTGAAAATGAGTATAAAGTATGGAAATTAAGAAGCAAATTATGCTAATGAATTTATATGATAAAGATAGTAAAGCTTTACTTAAAGGTTTAAATGTCAAGAAAGATAATTATAATGTATTTTAATGAAATGTTCATAATAGAGTAATGAAGTACTTGATAAATTAGATATTTAGATAATATTGTAAATGTATGACAATGATAGAATAATTAATCCTATTTCAACAAATAAAATGGAAGAAAATCAATAAATTTCAAGGGATTAATTTATAAAAATAGAATAAAATTAATTATATAAATGTATAATTGAAGAAATAAAAGATTTATTACGAAAAAAATACACATGAGGACTATGGGAGCAATGAAAATTAATTATATAAAGTAAGTATCATGTGAAAAATATTCTAGGAAAAATATATAAATATAAATACACATACAAGTATATAAGTACATTCAAATAGAAGGATTCAATTACAAAGAGAATTCATAAAATATATGCATACAAATAAACGAACAAGAAACTCGGATAATAATAATAATAATAATAATAATAATAATAATAATAATAATAATAATAATAATAATATAAAAGAGAGGAGATAAAAGGAATTAAATAAATAATATTTAGATATTTGAATTAAGATAAAATAAATAGAAACTAAGTTAAATTTTAGTATATAAGTAAAGAAATTATGAAGCTTAACTGAATATTAAAAATGAAATATATATACATATACGAATAATTGATATGAATCATACTTCTTAAATACTAGGAATAGCAAAGATACCTAAGAAAATAATTAAATCTTAAGTAATGAAAGGCTATAAGTTAAATATTTGAATATCATGAATATAAGAAATTTATAGAAATAAATGAGGAATAGTATAAAGAAAAAGATATATTGGAAAAGTAATTTAATAAAATAAATTGATTAAGTGAAACTTAAAAGAAAAGATAGAATATATACATAAAGGCTATAAATGGAGAAAATACCATGATTGTGGAATTATAATTAAAAGGTGAAATAGAAGTTGAAAATGACCATGGTATCTTGGTAATATAAATAACATAATTTATATTATGAAATAAATTATGGAAATTAGTCACTTGTATATGATGAGAAACAATATTGTCAATGATAAAATAACCTTATGGAAATGTGATTACGTAATGTACCACGGAATGGTAATTTATTGATTAAAATGTATATGTAAATTGGATAAACATGTGATTAGAATTAGACATGAGAAACATATATAAGATATGTACTTTATATGTAACCAAAGTAAAAATGTAGATAGCCTATATGTGTTAGACAACCTCCTGGATAGGTTGACCGATTAACTAAGGATTGGTAGCAACTGCTAGATTTCTTTGATATTATGTTTTTAATAGGGTTGTAGCCATTAAGAGGTCCAATAGAACCACTACACATATTTTTATGTGGGTGCAGCCGTTGGGAGATTCAACAGGGCCACTGCATATATGTATTGATGATATTGATATTAATGTGAGTGTAGCCGTTGGGAGGTCCAACAGAACCACCACACATATTCTAAAGTGGGTGCAGCCATTAGGAGGTTCAACGGGGCCACTGCACACGTATATTGGTATGACATGCTAGTGTAACAACCCTGAGGTCTAAAATGTTAGCCACTACACATTGTGATCCCAATATCTAGTACGAGGATTGGTGTCTATCAAATATGGGCTAGGTTGAATGAATAATGAAATAAAAGGTTGATGGAATACTAATGAAAGGGAACTAAATGTGAAAATAATATCTTAAATAATGTATTATATTTTTTAAATAGTAAGAATCAAACAAAAGTATATGGAAACCTATAAAGCATAATATGGTGAAAAGAAGTGTAATTTGATAGAAAAAATGTACAAAAGAGAACCATATTACCAAATGAGGAAAAAAATGCAAACATATATAAATATAGATGATATAAGAATGATAAATTGTAGCAAGAATTGCTAAGATAAAAAAGATAGGTTTTAGAATGTGTATAGGCATAAAAAGAGAATATGGGTAATACCTAGCTTTGAATATAGTAAAGATAGTGAAGACATTAAAACATAATGGATAAGGATTTATAAAAATCAAATAATAGAGAATAATAATAGTTGAGAAATAAATAAAATTAATGAGTAGTTAGGATAAGGCAGTGGAACATACTGATGGAAATAAGAAAACATTATGCTAATGTAGAATGAAAAGCATAAGAATGAATGAGG
>CANXYI010831438.1:0-12264 GCA_948208565.1 Hura crepitans | reverse complement strand
ATATATTATTTATGTTGTTATGATGTGAGTTATTTGATTATTTGGTGGTTGATTGCTTTTTATTATTGCCTTATTGGTTGTTAGATTATATTTTAGGCATTCCAAAATGTAATTTTATTTTTTATTCGGTTAGATTGTATTTTAGGTAATTGCCTTATATTTTATATTTATTGTCAGATTATTTCCCTTTATATTTCGTGAATGCTGTAATACTTAGGAAAATGATTTTTCACGCAATCAAAAAAATAACCAAAATATTTTTATTTAATTAATTGGTGTTTTATTAATAAAATGGGTTTGATATTCCTTAATAAAAGTTATCATAAAATCATTTCCTAAAAATTAACATGTGAGAGCCAAAGTTCTCTAATTAAATCCATTACCCGATTTATGCATATTACTTCAAATTTCAATCTCGAAATATTCCACGAACACCAAATTAGGTAGAAAAATAATTTTACATGTTAAGAAGAAATAATAATCAAAATCATATTTTTATGCAATAAATTGGTATTTTGCTAATAAAATAAATTTTGATTCTTTCTTAATAAAAGTTACAATAATAACATCTATTTTCTAGACTTGACATTTGAGAACCAAAGCTCTCAAGCTATTCTTTCAAATAAAAATCACCACAATAAAATTTATTTTTCCAAATTGACATTTGAAAACCAAAGTTCTCAAACCATTCTTCCGAATAAAAGTCACTGCAATAAAATTCATCATTTCAAATTAACATGCGAGAACCAAAGTTCTCAAACCTATCATCAGATTTTAAATAAAAGATCACTATAATAAAATCCATTTTCTAAAATTGGCATGAGTGAACTAATGTTCTCAAAACAATCAATTGCCCAATTTCATGTATGTTATTTTGATTTCAAGTACCTATTTATTTTTCTATAAATATATTTTGTAACTTCTTCTACGTGAATGTGTGATTTAATATAATTGCAAAACATCATTTGAGAAAAGGAATAATATCATAAATTCAAAATGAATTTTCATATTAAATTAAGGTATAAATAAGAATAGGGTTCTAAAGTACTTTGGTTTTGGCCCTATAAGGTATTTCCTAACTCTATCGGGTGGCGACTCTTACCTTGTGGTGCCTAACTTGCACCTTCTAGTCTAACAAAAAAGGAGCAGACCTAGATTCTTTTAGCTTCCTTTTTGTCTTTTAAGACTTGAGGCTTAAGTTACGTCTTAAGCTGCTTCAGTTTGATCGGTCCAAGAAAAATAAAAGGGACATGAACATATAAAAATGTTGAACGATAAGATTTTCTTTTTATTTTTTATACGGAATGGAGAAAAGAATAGAGTCATAACTTAAAATAGTTAATTGATGAGTTTATGCTATAAGAAATTAAGAATGTGCATATTATAATGCTTGAATGAAATTAATATATTATTATGAAATGAAAGTATAAAGATACTATTGATGAGTATAGGTGTTGTGTGACATCCCCTACCGAACTACCTAAGAAATCCGACAGGTGTTGCACATCCTACTAAGTCGCCCATCCTGGAATTGCTCCAAGTGTACACTCCTTAACTCTTATAGGCTATTTTAATACTTTATCAAATATTGCTTATGTTTTTAGTCTAACACATAAACATGTTCATTTGTGGTATAATATACCTAGAAAATCCATTTTATAGACATTCTACACATTCTACATGTTATAGAAAATGGGCAGCATAATGGCTACCTAGGTGACATGCCAAAATTTTTTCACTTGTAGAAGCAGTTCTATCAATAATAGTATCATTCTACCTCCTTCTAGACACTTTTAGTACCCTAGTCAACATCATCGTACATCAATAAACACAATAGAATCACATGAGGTCCTAGGCCACCAGTTAATAAAAATAAAAAAAGCAAGCCACTTAGATGAACCACCTATTTATATACATCACACCAATCCTTTTTATGTACAAACATAAGGAGCCTCTAAGCATGCTAAAGCCATAACCTATAGTATTTACATGAGTGCTAACTAAACAAAAAAAAAAAAGGAAAAAGACTCTATATACCCTTTAAAGTTTGTGCAACTACATTACATGATCTTCAAGGCTAGACTACGTTTGCAACTTGTGTACCAAAGCACTACTACACTGAGTACAAAACTCAGTGGTGAATTTAAGGTATTTAAAACATTTTATATGCAATAGTTCACATGAAACAATAGTATGATAATCAATATGCAGTATGGATGGTATATCAGTTAATTTATTTAATTTAGGTGATTTACCACATTTTCCCAATGATTACCATAATTATATAGTAACCTGTCATTAATCAAGTCAGTATATTAATTCAATTTAATTTAATAAGCTTGACGAGATAGACTACACCTAAGATAGTAGACTAAAAGGCAACTGAAAAGTTGTGGTGGCCCATATTTTAGACCCCGATCACTATACCGGTCTAGTCTAATAGCAGGGATCTGCTCACTTGAACCTCCCAATATCAAATAGGAGATAATAGGGATTAATCCATAGACCTCTTAGTATCTCAAACAAATCAACTACCAATCACATTATGGACATCAGGGATCAGTCTATAGACCTCCTAATATCAAAAAATCATAGTAAAGAACTTCAATGGATAGTAGGGATTAGTCCGTAAACCTTCCATTATATAGATAATCATCAACATCAACAACCTCTAAAGGATAGTAGGGATCAATCTATAGACCTCCCAATATCCAAAAAATCATTAGTAATTATCTAGCAACTGCTAATCCCTAAGTTGACCTGTTAATTAATCCGGTGGGTGTCAAACTAATGGGCCATCTAAGCTTATTTTATGTCCATTTATTTACTGATCATCATATTATAATATTTAAAAGTGAAAAACAAATAGTTATAAATTTATTTTGTTAGTCAAATTTTGACTTGGGTAGTTATAAGTCATTTTTTGCCCTACCAGATAGTTACAGGCTATTTTTCTAAGTCATTTTTGGTCACTTTCTTGGGCATAATTAAGTCCATTCTAAGTCCATTATAAGCCATCATTTTAATTCCATTTATGTCCTTGTTCACAGCTATTTACAGTGCATCAGTTTTTTTGTCATTTTTCCTAGACAGTTACAAGTCATTTTTATATTTTGTGTATATAACTATAGGTCCAAAATATGCCTTTTTCATGTAATTTTCCTATGCCAATTGCACTAATTTTTATCCATTGCCATAGACCTAAAGTTATATCAATTTATAAATAACAAATGGCCTTAAAAGAGGCTTCAAACTTATTTCATAGGACCATCACAAAATGTTTATAATTTATGTCACATTACAAGCCATTTAAGGTCTCATTTTAAGTCTATTTCACCAAGTCATTTTAAGCCATGTTTAAGTCCCTTTGTCAACTACACTTTAACCTTAAATGTCTTACCAACACTTATCCATTTTCATATCTTATTATGCACACATATTCACCTATCTCATGTAAAGTTCACATTATACATTCAATGCTCAAAATGTCATGCCATTCTCACACACACATACCATGCCTATCATGCAACATTTTCCTCACATACCTCTCTACCAATGCTTACTAATGGCCATATTCATGCTTTTCTTCCCATTCAATCACACATACACATACAATGACAACATTTAAGCATGTATATACACACTCTATACATATATCATGCCAACTAAGCCATGACATACCTTGTACATGTCTTGGTCATGCTAAGAAATCATACATATATACATTTTTCCACTAAATTAACCACACATAATTACAAGGCCATCCTTAACACATTAATTCCCAAATAATGTTTCATGTTAAAACACCATACACATGCCTTAAAACTTAAAGCTATCTAAGAAAGCTCTCAACTAAAGATAGAAACACTACTAGAATTCCCTCTTTCACCATACACATACACAATTCATAATTTCCATATCAAACACACAAACTATCTAATCTCCACTTAATTCAAGCCATTCATATACCATACACACACATAAATCTCTTGACTAAATAAGGTTATCACCTCTTTCATTCATTCTTTTCCCTAATTCACCATACAAATGATGTATTTAACATGGAATAAGTCTTAATGAAAGCATATCATACCATTAAACACGTTTTATCCATAAAAACCACTAATTCCATACACATTTTGTACATAAACTACAATTGGCATGTTTTAACCACATCAAATTGACATACCTCTCTTAATTTCTAGCCTTTCTTCCCCCTTTAGAAGCCTTAACTCCTTAGTTCCCCTTGAGTGTCCCTTGCACCTACATAGCCATGACATTATTTAGAAAATTCCCTCAAAATTTCCATAGCCCCCAATTTAAATTTTATGAATGTGAAAGGCCTTAGAGTGATGAAATACCCTAGGAAATGATAAGTCTAAGAGTGATGAAATCCCATAAGAAAATTTTTAAAATGGAAGAAAGAACACTTATTTCATGAAATTGACTTCTTACACACCCTTTATATACACTTATGAATTCTTGGATTTTTCTTGACTTCTATGGCTACCCATTACTTCCAAACCCTTCAAGGATTAATTTGCAACTTATTAATGGAATTTTTATTATGAATTAGTGGTGGAATTAGGCTTGAGAAGCCATGAAAATGGTGCAGTAAAGGGAGTGATAGCATTTAGAATGAGAGGAAGAAGAAAGGGAGAAAGTGGAGATGGGTGGGGTGGTCATGCCAAGTTGGTAGCTAGTTGTCACAAGGGAGTTTTTATCGTGGTTGGGGCGCCTGAATAGTGACATGGGTCACCTAAATGCCCTAAATTGCTCGGCTTTGTCAAAAACTTTGGGGAATTTTAAAATTCATTCGGATCTCTAAAAATCATTGTGTTTATTTTAAAAATCCTTGATTAGTCTCATTTAGTGGCTTATAAAATTTCACGACCAAACTCCCTCGACATGACAGTTAATTATCTGCTTTGATTTACATGTAAAACCTAAAATTAAGAAAAAGTAGCAAACAACTCTAGAATTAAAAAATTCCTTCACTAATGGATACAAGGGAATTTTTGAACTTTAGGATATGGTATTTTCAAGTCTGTCTGGGCACCCAAGTCATTCCTATGCTAAATCCATTTGAGCCTATGGCCTACTAAGTTACAGCCTAAAACAATTTTTTGGTTCTACTAAATCTTTAATTTAAGTCATTTTCGAGTCCCTAAAATCTTCATAACTAGTATACCCTACCTCGGGCCTCATAAAGGTGACATGGCACTCTGAGCACACTTTTTGAGACTTAAGGGTATTGTTCACAGAGCTTTGACTTAATGGTATTACATGTTGAATGATGGGTTAAGATGGACTAATAATCAAATTATGGTGTTTTGATGTGTTATACGTAATCATGAGATGTGCAAATTAAGTATATGAACTAAGTGATGGCCAAATGACTTCTTGGCCTTACTAATATGATAATGTGGTTAAATGACTTGTATTTATGAATTAAAGTGTAAGTAAGTGTAATCAACATAATATATGCATTGATTATGACTTTAGTCAAATTAAAGGGATGAATTGAGTATGTAGTAAATATATATGCTCATATGATAGTGAAATTGAGTTAATATATGTGCAATTAAGTTATTATAAGCATGAATTTTGTATGTGATGAATGAAATGAGCATGATTTGATTCTTAAGAAGTAGTGGCCAAAACACTTAAGCATGGAACCTAAGTGTGTTGTGTGGGTGCATATGTGATTTGAGTATTTATGTAAGTAAAATAGTTAATAATGCATGATATGAGTTTATAAAGAAGTGTATAATAGAAATGTCACAATTGTGCTCATGGTATATTTATGGCTGAATAGACTATCTTGATTATGATGATGCCAATTATGAGGAATATTAGAATGTGAATATAATAAATAAAGTGATCATGGATGGAATGGCCAAAGGCCACATAAAGCATGAAAGATGCTTAATTGAGAATAGTTGGCATAAAAAGAGTTTTTTTTGAGTAATCTTTTGCCCATATAAAGAGCAAAGCTTACTTTAAATTATTTAAGAATGTGAAATATAAATAAATGAGTTGATTAGCCTATACAAGTAAAAAACCTAGATTGGATAGGTTGACAGGTTAACTAAGGAGATATAGCAACTGCTAGTATACCCTCAAATGCATTTATGACCTTTGTATCCTAGATATAACCTTTGGGTCTTAGATATGACCTTCAGGTTCTGTACAACCTTTGTGGTCAAAGATGGCCTCTGTGGCCTAATAGTCCCATTATCTAGTTTTGGGCATTTATCTTTTAAATATAGGCAAAGCAAAGTAAAATAATTGGATAATAAGGCTTAATAAGAATAAATTTATGATTTATGAATACGAGAAATAAATGAGGACATAATGAGGTTTTCTTGATTGACTGTTAACTCATATGTGTATATGACTTCATTATGTTATAAATAGTATTAGTTAGGTTATTCTAATCCAATGCATGATGTTTTTGGACTTGAGACAGTAAATGAATGGTTAACTAATTATGTGTATTATGATGTTAATTATAATGAGAATGTTGGACTTATATGTCTGTAATCGTATTCTTTAAGTTGTTAATAATTATGCTTATGTTTCAATAGAGAAGTATGTATGAATGCATGAATACAACAAGGTCTAGGTGTATGATAAGTATTCATCTTTTATACATATATGAACACATAAGTTAGGTGAATTAAATGGTAGTTATTAATGATAAAATAATAATATAATTTATAGACTTAACATGAATTGATGAATGTTATGCATTTTTTATTGATTATTATAAATATAAATACAATTATTGTTTAGCAATAGTATGAGAGAAAAAGGATAAAAAACTATAAAAGTGGGACACATGTTTATAAACTTTATTGTTTACATGGAACCTATGAGTATGTTTGTATTATATGTTTATGTTTATATAAGCATGTATGCCTATATTATATGTTTAGGTTTAAATGAGCGTGATAACATAGGTGAGTTTAAAGTATAATAGATAATTGAATATTTTGTCTGTAAATAAGAGTTAATAAATTGATAAGGTAATGATTTCCACTTATTATGATAGTTAACGAAAATATGTAAGTTACATGTATGTCTGATGTTATAAATGTTAAAAAATATTAACTCGTGTACAAGCATAATATTATTGGATACACTACTAAGCAAAGCTTAGCACATCATTTATTTATGATACACAGGTTTTTAGATAGCTCAAAATGAAGAACCTTAGGCTAAAGGAATCATCGGTTCATTGGAAGATGATGTTGTTTACACAGTTTTGTATGCTATATATAGAAAGAATAAAAAAGATAGTATGAGTACTCATATGTATATTGATGTATAGATTATGAGCCTATAATATATCAAAGGTTGATATGAACTTGTAATATGTATATATATAAGGATGAATTATTACTGAGCATAGATTGTGATGTTTAAAGAGCTAATGTATGTATGGTTTGGAACATTTATGAGATGGTTATTAACCTTTGTGTGTGTCGATTGAGATGATGTTTAGTTTGGATGGTCTGATGAACTAAGATGATGATGAGTTGTGTTTTGAAATATTAGTAGTGTTATTTTATGCAAGTTACTATTTGGGATAATGTCCCGGTGCAACTGTTATGCTACTGAATTTTTGACACGAAGATCTCAAAAAGTAAACCTTAGGTGAGGTTTTTGTTAAGATAGGTTTTGATGAGTTTCTATAACAATTTACATAATGATAAATGGCTTCAAGTCACATGAATCTTAAGTAAAAGGTTTAAATAGAGTGAGTTAGAAGTCGATTGTGTGTCACTTCGTATTCGAGTCAAATAATCAGATCAGGTAATGGGTGTCACATGACCCTTTGAGAAACTATAGTTTGAGCATGGCTCTTTACTTCCTCATTGCCTAATGGTGTATATTGACTCATCTTTGATCTATAGGATAAAGAATTAATTATAAGCCTTAATATCATGCTATTATGTGATACATGTTTTAAACACCTAAGGCACTCATATATAACCTTTAAATACCAAAGAACACCTAAACCAGTGCTTTAATACCACCAAATGCGGCACCCCTTACTCGATCTAATTGGCAAACCCAAATAAGGAGCAACACACAAAGTATCATCCGAGTTAACATAATCTTAACATGCAAAAGACTTAGTTTAAATTCCCTTATTTAAATACTAAAAGTTATAAAAATGTGAATTTTCAAAAACCTTTTATTATATAAATAAAATTGGGAAATCCCCGTATCAAAAATCTAATAATATAAAGGCTGTATTGAGACACTATTCCCAATATGAATAGTAACCTACATAAAGAAAAACACTTATAATATATTTCAATATCATCTTGGTCTATCTGACCATCTAACTCAAATCTTAAGCATCCATTAGGCATATTATAAGATGAGATATCATACAAGTATATTAAAACATCTATACATCATTAATAAGTTTACAAATCACTTTTAAAGAGTTACAAATCAACTATTTCCTAGATTAGTCCCAATCCCTTAAGATAATACAAGAGTTCCTCTATATGACATATATCCCATAATTACACAAAAGAAATAAAATATAAAAAAGAATGATTCTCTTAATCTTTTTTGGATATTGAGGCTTTGACTCTAATATGGTTATTTAACCTACATATCATAAATAAACATGATACGCTAAGCAAATGCTTAATGGTATAATCAAGGTAATTTATATGCACACATCTACAATCATAAATGCATATAAATAACATAAAATATACAATTATAATGTACATGTGATGTAATCTTAAAAGCAGGATACATGTGTAGATCTCAACCTTCATAAATTACTTACATCATCGAGAACATATCATTAAGTAGTGAATGTCAGCTTTACAATTATTAGCTTTATGTCTTAGGCTTCAATGTTAAACTTATCTTGTGCCTATATTTAAGGAAACACATAAGCTACATTGGATAACTGGGCCACCTAGGCCACTAAAGTAATCAGGACCATGTAGGTCTAACAACATGGACACAAAGGTCATTAGGATTGCAAAGGCCTAACACATGGACCTAAAGGTCATCAAGACAATAAAGGACTAATAATATCATCATAGGATTTGAAGGTCACAAAAATGAACATAAAACTTATAGGTCATAAAATCAGGTACAAAAGTACCCTAGTAGCTACTAAATCCCTAGTTGACTAGTCAACCTATCCAATCTAGGTTTACTTATATAGGCTCATCACCAATTTTTTTTTGGTTTCACCATATTAAAATACTTAAAATAGATTTTAAAGAGGGTTTGGCCAATGCATGACTAAACAGTGGAAAATTTAGGTCTTAGATTGTAATCATATTTCATCATATGAACTTGGCTCCTCATGATTACATAAGCAGTATATAAACATGTTCCATAACATGAACACATATCCTTTAGAAAGGTTAGCATAAGTTAGGCCCTCATATCATGTCATAAGTGACATACACATTCAGGTCATATACTCATGATTATAATCATATCATAACATGCCTTATAAGTTTTAGCCTTGTTAGCTCAATAACCATACATCATTGTTATAATACTTAACCTTATTAACTCATTGCAATGCATATAATTATGATATAATTGGCCTCAAACTACATTAAAGCGTACATAGAGAACCTTTTGGTCTCAACATGCAGTACATATTAACATAGCCACTTTTTATATCTTACATAAATTTGTACATATTTACAACTCATTAGGCAATTTACCTCAAGACAAGATTATATTTAACAAACATCGCATAAGTAGTCATCGTAATCTCATGACAACCTCTAAGCATCATTCATCCACCATGCATTCACACACTTCCATCTTTCATGTGATTATTTCAACACATCAAACAGTGCTCACATGTGACACCCCTCACTCAACCTGGTAGGCAGATTCAAATGAGAGATGGCACATTGTAGCATCTCCTACCCAAACCATTGCTAGTCTAAATAAGAGATGGCACATTGACTAGTTTCATTGTTATCTTTTATTGATCTTATAATGTGCTTACATCATTAACATATAGGGCCCATGTGTAGTTTTAACTTAATTATTGTGGACATGAATACATAAGGAACCATTATGTCATTTTAATGAAAATTCAGTAGCATAATAGCTGCCATGTAATGCTCAAAAATCTCAGTTTCATGAATAGTACTTTTTAGGGCGTGAATAGTATTTCTCGAGTAATTGGGTCACACTGAGGAAGCTTAAGGGGAGTACTAGTCATAAAAATTTGATGGGCAAAATAATAATGAAAAAGAAATAATTAGTATTTTTAATAGAACTAGTAAATCATTTCACGTTGATATATAGTGAATAGTAACATTAGTTCACATCGTGTCGAGAATTACCTAAGATGTGCTTGGACAAACTTGAAAATAGCATACCCTAAAGGTAAAAAATTCTAAATATTTCAATGGTGAAGGTTGGAATTTTCTAAGGTCATTTGATATTTAATCAGATTTTCTTAACTATGCAAGTTAATATTTTACCTACTTCTCTTTGGAGTTTTGACTCAAGATTTTAGGAGTCCTTTAATTGAGTAAATCATTACTTTTTATCACTAAAAGCATGATTTTTAGAGACTTATAAAATTTATTTTCCATTTTTGAAGTTTAAAATGCAAATGAATTTAATCGAGGCAATTTGATGGCCATATAGTGTGATTGTGGCCATCTACCTACATAACATAAATGTACTATGGTGTGTACATATGTATAGTGGCTAGATATAGTCATATTCTTCCCCAAATCCTTGAAAAATTGAAGTTACCTCACACACTCTCTCTCCTCCCTTCTTTTCTTTATTTTTTACTCAAAACATATCAAAATCCTTCATATATTATATGGCAATCAATCCTTATGATGTCTAAAACTTGATTCCAGCCTTAATTTCTGCAATAAAAAGTGGTTTTGAGGAGAAATTAGAGCTTAAATGGTTTAAGGTTTTGAACCCCTAAGCTAAATCAAAGCTTGTTTCATAAACTAAGCATTTTTTTAGGTAACTAGATGTGCTCTAATCATGGACATGCTTTTGGTTTGGAATTTAGATGTGTATATCTTTCTCCATGAATTTTTCTAATTTTTAGTATATTATGGAATTTAAAGAATGAGGAATGGCATGAGAACTAAGGCAAAGAAAGGCAGTAGAATTGATCTTGAGGCAACTTAGAGCATCTCTGAAAGTGTATTCGATAAAACCTATGCCTACGTCCTTAAAATGCATGATTTCTATAATAGGTGTATTTTAGGGTTTAGTCATATTTAAGGGTTAGTGTAACCCTAAATTGGTCACTAGGGTATTTTAGGGTTTAGAGAATGACAATGAAACTAACCAAAAGAAAAATGAACAAAGTATGAAGAATTGAAAATGGTGAACATAATATGGAATATGTAAGGACATAATGGTAATTTCTTGATTTGTTGTGTAATAGGTGTACATTGGATTATAATGACCTAAAACGAATAGTTATGATCTATGTTGGAATATATATTGGTGTTGGTATGTAATAATGTATGTATAAGATGAATAATGTGGATGTACATGTAAATATGTATGTGATGTGTAACATGTATGTATAAGTTTGCATTAAGACATAAGCTTAGCTTGAGACATAATGTGTGATGTTATAATGAAGACCATAATTGGCATATAACTACTAAATAAATATGGCATTAGAGATAAGGAAGTGAAGTTAAGAGGTTGGTAGAGTACCATATTAGAATTGAGTTAACAATATACATAATGGTCTTGTAATATAAAGTATAATGACAACATTGATAAGGCATTATAAAGTGATCAAAATTCAACTGTTGAATTGAGTAAATGATAAACAATTGGAATAAGAGCCTAGCGACCCATATACACTAGACAATTCACTAGATAGGTTAATCGGTCAACTAGGAGATGGCAGTTCCTAGGGCATTCTGGTACCTAATTACCTATTACAAGTTACCCTATTGGGACCTTTGTGGTTAAGATTGAGACCTTTGTTATTAGGATTGAGACCTATGTGGTCAAGACATAAGAGCTCTATGGTCAGAATTTGGGACCTTTATGGTTAAGAAACCTGTGTGGTCAGGATTGGGACCTATGTGGTCAGGCTTGAGACCTTTAAGTTAGTACTTATTTATTGATTTGTATTGGAGCTCCATATATTGATATTTGGTAACCCAATTGGTGCAATAGCATGGAGGTCCTAGATGTAAACCACTACATAATTAGCCCTGATATCTAGTATTTGGATACTTG
>CANXYI010831347.1:0-10622 GCA_948208565.1 Hura crepitans | reverse complement strand
CTCTCTAGTTGTAGATATACAAGGTTGGAAGATTTACTGCTACCTTTTTACCCGAACTCAAGTGAAACTCTGGATAATGTCTAAGTACAGACTTCACCTTCTCCTCTAATGTTTTATGATCCTGAAATTAACATGAATTCCTACTTTACCATTGCTTTCTTCTGATAAATGTGGAAAATTGTATGATGGTACAGTTTTATTTCATTAATTTTGAGTCTATTACCTCTTCCCTAACCTGCCGGAAATGTACAGAGATGCAAAACCTATTGTCTTCTATCCTTGCACCTTGTACTTTTGCGACTGTCTCCTTCAATGCTGACAGTATCTGTAACAACACATGTTTCTTCTTATTATAAGACAAGATGCATACAAGAAGATTAACTTGCAATTAAGATAACTTCTATTTGTTAGGTGATTGGATATTCTTTGTGGGAAAATATTCTCTAATAAGGACTGCCTCCAAAAATCAATCCAAGCTTACCTTCTGAATTGCAGGCAAAAATTTCTTAGCAGGTTGAAACAGAACTTCATTCCCCTACCAAATTGAACAAGACAGCTTAGTTTATTGGAAGAACAATGTTGTTTTATACCTACAAAACACCTGCTTAATTCTTATTATTGTAATATGAAAGTAATTAACAAGCTCTTATGTTGATTATGTTCACCTTTTTTTCAAGGGAAATGGTGTGGCATTTCCCATCAGAGGACTTAATAGGCCTTGGCGGTGCCATAATGTCCATGCCGTGGCTTCCAGCATAGTACACATTGCTTAACTTTACGAATTCTTTTACCTGCACCAGAGGCAATATGGCTATCAACAATTCATGGCCTTAGGCTCATAACATGATCACTTATTTAGCTAAAAACATAATACAAAGAAATTAAATAATTACTAACCAAAACAATTTAATTTTAGCTGTTACCTTGTCTCTACTTCTACCACTGATTATAGCTGTTGGAAAATATTTTGCCACTTCACGTACTGCTGCACGCATCTGCAAGGAAGGATATGCGATAAATCTCTAATTCTAGCACTAGCAGTAATGGTCGCGTTCACATAGCTTAAATGCACATGTATTCATATTTGTTAATCACCTCATCAGACATGAAGGCAAGATCAGGATTATCTACAATTGGTGAAAGAGTACCGTCGTAATCTAAAAACACGGCGATCTTCTTTCCCTTTGCTGATTTCATCATCTGTTCAAAGTATCTCAATGCAGAAGGATGTTCCACCTGAAATTAAGTGCTACTACTGTTAATACTTGTAATTTTCTATTAAATTCGATGTCTTAAGGCTAAGGCTTTTACTCTAATTAATTGCTTTCGCTAATTTCATGCAGTTTAATTATGTCAACTTACCACCCATGAGTTATAATTTGTATCTCTGGGAGTAGGAATGGGAATGAAGTTCGATGCTATTGAATTTAGTGAGCGATCACTACCAGGCTGCACTCTTTGTTTATAGGAAGACGATCTTTGAAATCCCATAGCCTGATTCAACTTGGTGGTATTTCTCTTGAACATATCTATTAAAAAAAAAAATAAGAGGAAATCGTATTTAGCACCACAACTTATAAAAAGGAAGCCCTCATTTTAAATGCATTAGACAAAAGAAAAACCGATTTTAAACCACCAGCCAATTAGTATTAAAAGTTAAAACCTGAGAACACTAATTACCCGTAAAAACCTAGGCACTACACTAAATGAAAATGAAAATTTTCATGATTAAATATTGAAGGATACCATGAAAATAAAATCAGCCAAATTTACCTGAGAAATTATTCACTGAGCTGCTGTCTTTAGTAAAACCTGCAAGTGTTTCCGCTACTTCAACTGCTTACCTACAACGAAAAGAAACCAACCTATCATCAAATGCATAATTTATGACAAAATTATGCCTAGAATTATGGAAACAAACTTGTCGAAGGAAAACCCAACAAGCATTTGATCCTTAAAGCGATGGCCAATAAGGCAAACAAGATTACCCATCAAAGCAAAACACTCAGTTAAAACATTGTCGTTCCAAGCCTTACCAAAATGAACAGGACCAAGTGCACGATGTTAGGAATAATTCTCAAAATTTTAACATACTTTCCAATTACGTGCATCCTTTTCAATGTCTTTCCCATTACGAGATAGCTCCCATGAAATATAACTTAATAAAATTTATAACATATTTTTTGTTTTCATTCATGTTTATTATCATAGTCACTACCCGGTCATCATCGTTGTTTTTAAGAAGGAATACTACTATGAATATTGTTAAACTTGAAAAAATTGTTTATTAAAGATGGATTATTTAATTTATATTTTTGTTTTCTTGGAAATTTTGTGGCCCTCCCATGTTCCCATCCTAAGATATGATAATTGGCTCATCTTTTCCTTTGATTTGTTTAAAATTGACACATGAAGTTCTATTCACAAAATCATTTAAACCTACCCATTGAGCCAGATAAGAGAGAGAGAGAAAGAATAGCATGTGGGTTGTGATATAATGCAAGAAAAAAAAAACTATCCTCAAGAAACAAGTAGAACATCACATTGTGAATTTTCATGTCCAAGGATTGTTGGCCATAATACAAATATCCTAAGCTTTTTCTGCAAATATTTTTCTGTTATCAATTATAGCTTGAATTAAAGTAATACAATTATTATTTAATTATTCTTAATATTGATAATTTAGGATGTAAGAAGAATTATGTTGTAACAAAAATATTTGACGTGTTTTTCGAAAATAAGAACTTTTAATCCGTCACTGTCAAGCATTTACCTATAAAATCTTCACTTAACAAGTGTTACAAAAGCATTACAGTCGGCGCTTCATCTAGATGAGATAATTTAACAAACGTCACTTTCAAAATTAAACATATTTTATCTTGTGTATCCAAGAAAAACAAGAATGAAACAGAAGGTATAAAATAATCAACAGAACAAATCAAATGAAATTAATAAGCACGCATGGGCCCATATTTGAGAGGTTGTTAATCAGGTGGGGTTGCCATCAAGCCGATTCAGCTGATACTGACACGAGCTAGAGTTTAAATGTTCCAAACAAACATTAGACGAGCAATACAATGCATATTGTTTCTTAGCTTGACCCCACTTTTTAACTACCAATTCACCTCATTCCAACTCCCGTATCCAACCGAATTTTATTTTTGTGATTATACAATCACACAATTATACACTTGCTTTTAAATTATATAATCGACTATATATATAAAATATATGTACATTTATCATATCTAATCTCAATTAAGTTTTAATACATTTTCATCACACTTAAAATATAAAATTTATAGTTTGAAATTATCGAAATTGGACATCTATAAACAATTCAATATCGAGAATAAATAATATGACAATGAAGTGAAGAGACCCAACGTAATTTTAAAAAATAAATCAACTTATGAAGGTCATAGTGTTTATGATAAATAAAAGAAATACGAAGATTCGTTCATCACTTGTGTATTTAAAAAAAGTTAAAATTATTAATCAATGTAGTTGCATGCCCCCCTCACCTGTCCCCATTGAAAAGGAAATTCTAAAACCAATTTTGACACTTCCAAGAAAATAAGTACAACACTTTCCCTCAACATCAACGCGGCTTAGCAACACGAGGAGAACTTTATATAACAATTCCCATTGATACATGCAAGTTTTTCCTGCCATTGGATACACACTAATTAACTTTACAAGCTTCACTTAATTATTTTAGACAACTAAATAAAATAAATAGAAACCTACCAAAATAAAGAATTAAATTCATGCTGAAGTATGCACCTATTACCTATATATATAATAAAACAATTTCGGGGCAAACGATGGGCATATGGGATCAAGTTCGCAGGTTTGGGTTCCCATTTTCTCCGACCCCAACACCGCGTCACCTCCTCTGATGACACGTGTAAACTTTGAAAACCATAATCATTCAACTACGGTATTGTTTATTAGAAAATAACAAAATGAAAGAAAATGATCTAATTGACCTTTGAAACAGAAGGTGTGAACACAGGAAAAAAAAAAGGAAGAAAAGAAAAATAATGTTATTAAAGAATTAAGTCAGACAAAGAACAAAGGTCCGATATTAACGTGTCAACTGGTGAATCCGTTGATCATAAAAGTTCTGACATCTGGTTGTTAAGGCTGGTAGATAAATCTAGACCCGGGTTTTGGACTTGTTAAAATTAAAATAAAGGCTCTTTATACAACCAGACAACGCATACGACGAAGTATCCAAGTCTTAAAGAACCTACCAGGATCCAGCAAATGAAAGTTATTAACAATTTGATTAGCGAAAACCAATGGTATTTTTATGGGACCATACCTCGGAAGGCGCATTGATTAGATGGAAAGATAGCATGGCTTTGACGAAGAAAAAATAAAAAAGAAAGAAAAAGAGTTTGTGGATGACACTTTCCACGGGCTAATGACTTGGCGTTCTTTGAGTTTGTTAATCTTGTCGGGCACTTTCTTAGTCTATAACTTATTTGACTATGCCACAAAATCAAGGTGAGGGTGATTAAGGCTCTAAACTGTTTATCTTTAAGATTATTGGTTAATTATTCCTTATTGTTTTCGAAATTAGACAACATATATAATTAAATAATCTAAAGCTACAAAAAAAAAAATGCATGCTACAAAGCTAGATAGTTGTTTAATTGCTTAAACCTTAATTTATCAGCTCTAACCTAAATTCCTAGGGTTGCATGTTTTCTAGCTGCTTGTTCGACCTGAAGCTTTAACCATACCATTTTTATATAGAAAATTGATTACCCATAAGTTCTCGCTATATCAAATTCTCGTATATAAATCCAACATTTAGATGGAAATGTTTCATTACTATCAAATAATTTTTGCCAATCAATTTTGATACATAGAAACTATTTCTCTAATATAATCAAAGAGAACAAACCAAAACAATAACCTTTTTTATCTCAAAAAAATAAGAGAATCCTTCTTTTTTTTTTCGAAGTACCACTTTGTGATCAAACCTTGGCACATTATGCACATATTTATTGTCTTGTTTTTTATTTCAAGCACGACAGCCTTAGGTTACACCTTTGTGAACTTGCGTGTGTGTCTATTTATATATAAAAAAAATTATTGCATAGGAGAATTTAGTATATTAAATTAATAAAATACTATCACATAAAATAAAAAATAATCAATATATAAAATGATAATTAATTTTATTAATATAATAATATTTTTATTAATTTAATATATATATATATATAATCCCTGAATATATGTATACACAGACTGTCAGAAATTGCAAGAGAAAAAAGAAAAAATAAAAGAACCGCATAAAAAAAAAAAAAAAATTAAACAAGGCAAAATAAAAGATTTAAAAACCGTGAAAACAATTAAAAGAGCAGAAGTTCCCCAAGTTGTCAAATCTTTAAATAAAAAGGAAAAAAGTGCATTGCTGTGTAACTATAACCTACAGGAGCCGTATAACATAACCGTTTTTAGGTACAAAGTCCTTTCTTTCAAAAAGACAAACTCACTTCTATTGGGGTCCACCACCCAAGAAACTAAGTCGGTGAACCCTAAACTTTCTACCCCACACGTATCGCATATTATCATACAACTGAAGCGTGTCAAATTTTCAAACGGTTGATCAACACCCGGAGTCGAGGCCCATACATGGTGGGGTCTAATGGGCCTCACGGCCCATTTCTTCTGGGTCCTATCAACTACGTGTACGATCCAGATACTATGCTTTTCTACTGACCTTTTTCAAAACGGAAAAGAGAAAAAAAGTGGCCATATTAAGTTACCGAAGGAGCCTATAAACCTTGTAAAACTGGAGACTTTTAAGGCGCGTGAACAACAACATTTATGCAGATTACTTGAGGTGCACTTCACCTTCGAGCTCATCGCGTGGATGTGAAATAGTGTGTTCATGTAGGGGGAAAAACTAACATCAACTGCTTTTTCGTTTTATTCGCAGTGTTTCTCGCGATATTGCAACTTGGAAATAAAAGTTCTGGTTAAGTGAAAAAATCAATTAAAGGTCGAAAAAAAAAATAAAAAAAATAAATGATCATCTGGCGGTTATAATTTATGAATAATTTGTTAAGAAAAAGAAAACTATGATCTCAACCACCCGCTTCAAGCGAAGAAGAAATTTCCACACAACATGTATGCATGAGACTACTTGTTTTAAAAAGTTTCCGGCGACATTTCCACCGGCGGGAACCAAAGAAACAGCACATGCATATCAGAGCAATGGATATAGGCATGCAAAAGAATTATATTAGAAAAAAAAAAAATTAAAAGCTTACCAAAAGAAGGAGTTTCTAGTGAATTCTTGACCTAGCCAAGGAGCTTCGCAAGGGGAAAATGAGAGAGAAAGAGATTGAGAAGGAAGAGAAAAGGGCAGAGAGAGCTCGAGGTGATGAAAATTGGAGTGGAGGGATTGTATATTTATATACATACTATATATTTATAGGTAAATTAAAGAGGGGGGTGAGTAAAGGAGAGAGAGAGAGGGAGTGGGTTTTAGGGATTTTGGAAGTTAGCAAAGATGACCAGTCATGGATCCCATTGCCTTTTGCATCATAACTTCCTAACTTTTTACTACTTTTGAAAGTTTTGCAGATGTTGACATTTTTATATTGACCAAAATAGGATCATACGCATATTCTACACAATGTATTTCACTTTTTAACTCTTAATTATTATTTTAATTTACAAAATATACGGTCAATTAAATCCCAAAATGGTCTATATGCATGTAGTTTTTACTCCATCGTATGTGTTCTTGCACTAAATTCTATATGTTATGTATATATTTTTTTGGCAGAGAATAATTTTTGGAAAAATTATTTGAACGGTTTCTTTTTTTTATTATTATTATTAGTTTATTGATAATTTATTAACTCTTCCAGGTCTGAGAGAAATTGCAGTGTTATATACCACCATGATTTTTCTTATCTGTTTTAATAAAATATTGTATGGATATTACCTTTCCAAGACTTGACGTGGCAAGAGGCAAGAGATCTCTTTTTATTTCAAAGTATATTAATATTATTCTCATTATTATTGAAGGCCCATTGGATTTCAGGTTCCATTACTCAAGAGAGAAGTTAGAGACCTAACAAAATAAGAAAGAAAAGGCGGGTTTTAAATTTTATTTCTACAAGCAACTTGAAATTAATTATACTCGCATTATTATTCTATTGGAAAATAACATAAAAGCATAGCTTTAGTTAATTATGTCTAGACAGGGTGATTTAGAACCATATGTATGCAAAATCAAATTCGCATTATTTGGAAGATGCATATGTGGCTACAATTCGTACCTGTAGTTAATTTTGATTAGTTATACATAGCTTACAAAGCTTTAAAAGCATTTTCTGATTGAGACAAATTAAGATGAAAATTTCATTTTCACTTTATCTTTATCAGTATAACTACATCGTCTACTCAAAAGTTTAATAAAGGAATTGGAATGCTCCCGTTATGAGTATGTTGTAATATTCTACAAGAATAAATAAATACCTTATTTTCGGATCGAATTTAACTGAATAATATTTTTTTATGAACAAATATTAATTTATTTACTGATGTTAAATGTATAATAATAGCTTTACGAATTTTATAAATTGAATACGATATTTCCAATTAATCAGATCAAAACAATTTAATTCAAGTCATTTTCATAGAAATCCTTTCGGGTAAAAATATGTTCTTATACTAACTAATGAAATTTGGCGTAGATTCTCGTCCTTGAAAGAAACAAAAATGAAATTACTTGTTAACTAAGAAAAAAAAAATGTTAAAGAAATACATAAATACCGATCGTCAATTACATGCAAACACTTGCATCTTTGCAGAGTCTTGTAGAAAAGCAGCCCTAGATGAATAGGTCTTTGTTAGAGGGAGCAAATGTGTCCCCATTTAACACTGCATGAAGACTGCCCCTCCACCACTTTCCCTGCCATAAACATTATATTAATATGGAAAATTCTTTGCATACCACGTGTATATAAGAAAATTTATACATTAAATTAATTTAAATTTGTTATATAAGTAAAAATGATTGGAGCGTATGTTTTTTAACATTTTTTATTTATATATATTGAATTAAAATTGATTTAATATATAAATTTCTTGGAAAAAGAATTTCACATAAAATATTCTCCAAACGTGAAGAAAGGATCAAAAGGAAAATGCCCAAATTAGAAGTCTCTCTTGTAGTAATTTCTCCTTAGAATTCCATGAAAGTTGACCCGCAATGACAAGAGAAATTGCCTATGAAACTTCCTAAATATATTAACTTAATTGCATTACATGGGTCCTCGATTTTCCTAATAAATATTCGTTTTTGTTGCTATTAATATAAGTTTTCCGTCCTATTTGGTTGACAACTTTCTCTGCACAATGTCTCTAAGGAAGACACGCGGCAATTAACATAAAATAAGAATATTATAATTATCAATAATATAACTCTAGCTACCTATTGCCATATAGTATTATTGGTGGCAGGGGTGGTTGGTTGCTCCCATATAGACTTCTGTTTTCATTTTTATTTTCTTTTATTAGAGAAAAAGTTCAATGATGACCATGTGATTTTATTCAGATTCTTCCTTTTTTTTCCCCTCCTCATCCAATTCTGGTCGGTCCAATGAATTTTATTCGATCGGATTCAGTGTTCTGAGAAGATATCTGGGTGTGAATGCTGATTCTACGTTTCATATTTGCAGGAGAAAAAGAAAAGGTTACTGTAAATGTGGAGATCAATATGATTCTGCATATGATGTATTACATCAAGCAATCAGAACACATTTTTAATTACATAATTTTTAAATAAAATAAGAGTTAGAAAAGTGCTTGGTGTAAGTTCAGAACCATACATCTCATGCAGAATGGAACACAGAAAGAAGAGGATAATAAAAAAGAATTGAAATGAAATTATTCCCCAGTAGCTTTAAAAGAAAAAAATTAGATTTCTTTCGTATTTCACTAAGAAATTACATTTCCTTCTTTTTTTTTTTTTTTGAGAAATGAAAATAATATATGTAGATGAATTTAGATTTGATTTTAATTATGCCTTTTTTTGTCTTAATATAAAAATAAAAATGCAAAAGAAAAGAAAAATTCCAATTTCCAATTCTCTATGCAAACGAACAAGCTGATAGCGTCCTTAGAATCCCGTCGAAGACGACAAATTAAATTCTCTATACATGATATGATAAAAATTTAAAGGGTAACCCCCAGACTATTTCGTGAGACTAAATTTCCCGTTTACAAAATAAGAATGTTCTCTCCTATATTTGCCTGGTCTCAAAAAAAATGACCCAAAAGTAAAAGGACAGTAAAATCAAACTCTAACTGGCCAAAAAAAAATTATATACCAAGTGAACTAAAAATAAGCTGGATGAGAAGAAAATGCTTTTCACTGGACACGGCCTACGGTCGCAAAGAGATAAGATAATAGCGGGCGTGGGACATGCCAGCGCCAAGACCAAGCCAATGCCAGTTATTGCTTGATGTTCCAGACTTTTCAACTAAAAACTGCAAATGGGCAAACATATTTCCCCGTTCACCCTGCTCTCGGATTCTAAAAATGCTGCTTATGATACATCAGAACCGCATATTGAGCAGAAAGAATTCAGCTGCATCTTAAAAACCTTCATGGCTAATACTATGTTCCAATCTATCAAGGCGAATCAGGAATACAGTACAGCAAAATATGAAGAGCTGGACATTTTTAATCCATTCACCAAGGGCATCGGCAAAAGAATAATGGCAGTTTATACACATTGCCGTAATTGCTAAATAACAGAAGTTGAGATAACCTGTGACAATTCACAGAAATAAGCAATATAGACTATAGCGGTTGCTGCCATCAAACTTGATCATGGTCAGCAATTAGCTGTTTTATACCCGAATTCAACTTTTGCAAAATTATACAGCCACAAAACAAAAAGAGAAGAAATGACTTTGGAGCAATTGCAGATCCAGTATGGTGCAAAAATGCATCTGTAGTGTTTGGATCAGCTTTACAAAATAAAAACTTACCTATATCGGTATATGTCGATCTGTTTCAATGGCTAATTTATCTGCCTTTTTTAAAAACATCTACAGCGCTGGCCATATGTAACCAATCTTATCGGTTATCTTTAGATAGTTCCTCTCTTCTTATTGTCTCACCCCCCTCAGCTTTTAGGGCGTTCTCCCCCACCTGATCAACGTTATTTTCTGTCAAATTAAGTGTCACTTCCTCGGTTTTCCCAATTTCCTCTGCTTTTGCCTCGTTGGCCTCTGTAATTACCTGAAGAAGTTCTAAAGAAGTAGCTGCGGGATCCAACTCCCGACAACCCTTAGGAGCATTACAAGCTTCTTCACCAGTAAGCAGATGATCTGGGACCTGATGAGAGAAGCGAAACATCTCTTCTTTTGGAATCTTCCTAACTTCATTGGGGTCCATGTAACTACGGAAAACTGTCTTGAAACCAGCAACCTTAATAAGAGGAGCAACAGATACACCTTCCTCTTCATCGTAATCGTTAAGCACTTCCACCATGTCATATTGGTGGATCAGCTCATCTGCAGTATTCTCATTCCAGTCTGCAGACCAGTTTCTGTAAAGAGCCCAAACATCT